>JASFDE010000048.1:0-84351 GCA_036937135.1 Nidula niveotomentosa
ATGAGACCATGAGGTGAATACGATATAAGGAAATCATAATGGAGACTAAGAGATAGGAATGAAGATAATGGAGCGTATGAATGGAGTATAGTAAAAAGGTTCCAATAATGTGCTGAGGTATTGCCAAAGTCTCCCGGTGGTCGACGCGTAGACTCCTGGAAGTTGTAGCGAGTCCCGGAGGTATGACTGAGTGTCACAAACGGGATATGACAGATATGATGAAAAGGAGTAAGACTGGAGTATGATGGAGATGGACTTGTACTGAGCTGAGAAACTCAGTCCAGAGTTACTGATTATTATGGGAAATTATATCAGAGTTGAGTGGAGACATCTACTTTGATGAGAATGGGATATGATACATCAGGAAATTAGTGTTGTCAAGAACTGATTTACCTACTAATAATAAATAGGAAAGGACTAGAGAGAAAAAGTTGTACACAAGGTAGCACTACATCAGAAATGTCAGAAGCATCAGAAGGTAATTCTGACTGTAATGCTAATAGACTAAGAACTGTTGGCTTCAGCTTATATGCTGCACTTTTTCAGTTCTTGTGGGTTCTGACTTAGCAAAGTGGTCCATATGTCAGAAGGAAGTACTGCAGGGTCAGAAGGTCATTGAGGATTTGATGAATAGAGACTAAGTGTAGTGTCAAGAGTGAGATAGACTAGCCAACCTAAGTTAGACCAGAAGCAAGGTCAAAAGGAAGCTGAAAAGAGGTTGGAAGCAAGAGTGAACTAGGTAAATCTTTGTCATATCCTGTTTCCATGCTAAGTCCTCATCACATGATCTCTGGACATTACCACACATTTCTGGCACATTCCTGCAACACATCTAGCATCTCCAGAGTTTTAATTCTGAATTGTACAAGTCTTTTTCCATACATTTCTGTATATCTCTGTTCATCCCCTTTTCTTATCTTATCACAATTATGTCATCTCTGAACACCATGTTACCCTTTTGTCTTAGTTCATTTCTTTGCCTCATGCCTTTGTTACTTCATATCTACTCTGCTCTGTTTCAGCCACAGATTTCAGCCACCATTTACCTAGCTCCTCTACTTGATTCCTTGCCAAGGAATCTCTGCTCCTGTATATAAACTCTAATCCTCTCTGTAGTAATTCCTCAGTTTGTTAATTACTACATTGCAATCTCCTTGTTTCCTCCTCAGTCTCAGTCTTGTTCTCCACCTCTCATCTTCTTACTTCTCCATCATGACAAAGGATTATTTCCTAAGTCTAATCCCTTACTCTGGACACCTTCATTGACCTCTATGTCTGAAATACAGGATCTAGGATTGAGGAGGGTGCAGCTTCTTATAAGCTGAAGCCAAGTCCTGACCCCTCTGCAGTGCTTCATCACTGAACCTCCACCTTGGTGATTTCTCTGGGTTTCATACTGGAGATTTGTTTTCCATGCTCCAACAATCCTCCTTTACTTCCTTCCAGGTTTTGTAATCACATGACCTCCAGCCTTTTGCCTCCAGAGATGGTTCATGACAATCTTAGTCAATATTTGGATTGGGGTCTATGGTACAAAGTAAGATTAATTAAACACTTGTAAGACTAATTGTAATAGTGAAAGCAGAAATGGCAACACCATTGTAGTTGGAGCCTTGATATATAATAACAAGAGCAGAAGTTTAACTCAGCAGAAGAAATGTGGACATGCTATTGTAATTAGCAAGTATCATAAAAGCAAGACAATAGTCCATAGTAACAACATAATGAAAATAGCAGAAAGATAATGGAAATGTAATCAAGTGTCAGAGGCATGTCAGAAAAGATTTGTGAATATAACAAGTGTCAGGAATGAGACCATATAGAATCCCTATATCCCACTTGCATCAAGTAAATGATGATGTACAAAGACATATTCAAGCAAGTCATTGATGTTCTGGGTGCTCAAGAATTTTTATCTAACATTGATAGAAACAACTGTATGGGCCACTCTCTCCCAGAAGTAGCCTAAAGAATAAAGAGAAATTATTTAAACATTATCATAAGTAGGAGTAGATGAGAAGCTCTGTAGTTAATAAAGTGAAACAGTGATAGAGAGGGGCATCTCAAGCATTCTATAGGATGGGGTCTCTTCATTAATCCTTGGGAGTCAGAAAGTCTACAGTGATAATGATAGTCAAAATGGAAGATCTTCTGACTCCTTTGTTGGTTAAAGAATGAGTACAAATGCTCCTTTCTAAATTAAAGGATGGGAGCTTAGATTTCATTTTAATTCCCATCAGAAAAATTAATAGAATAAGTACAGGTATAGATTGCCAGGACTGATTTTGTAATCTGCTCATGATTAATTTGAAGTTGGAAATACTCAGCACAGAGCATGGAAGGAGAAATATTTTCAACCACACTATGACTGCTGAATTGATGCAATGCACAAATATGTCAGTAGATACTGAATCAGAGTAACTGAGAGTACTATTGGGCACAAAACAATGTTTACATGGGGGCTTATAAAAAGTTAGAGAAAAAATCCAGCATATATGAGGAGTGAATCATGTATTCATGGCAACTATTATTGTCCATGCACAAATTAAACATGAAAATTGAATATCAATTTTACTGAAATAAGCATGCCTCAGGATTCATGGGAGGAATTTATAGCTGCCTGGAAATATTCAGAGGTGAAAGACCAGAGGTCACATGATTGCAAAACCCTGGAGGGAGGTAGAGGAGATTGTCAGAGTGTGGGAAACAAATCTCTGGAGCAAAACCTGGAGAGTCACCAAAGTGGGGGTTCAGTGACAAAGCACTGCGGAGGAGTTAGGACTTGGCTTCAGCTTGTAAGAAGCTGCACCCTCTTTGATCCTAGGTCCTGTATTTCAGACATAGGGGTTAACAAAGAAGTCCAGAGTATGAAGTTGGACTAATCCTTAGTCACAACAGAGGTTTAGAGACAGGAGGAGAGTGAGTAGGAGATTGCAATATAGCAATTAACAAACTGGAGAACTAATACAGAGAGTACTTGAGTTTATATACTAAGGAGCAGAGACTTCTTTTGGTAAGGAGTCAGGTAACAGAGCAGAGTAATTGTGGCTGAGATGTGTGGCTGAAACATCACAGAGGGGATACAAGTAAATGATAAAAAATGAGACTAAGACAAAAGGATAACAAAGTAAGTGGAGATGACATAAGCAGAGATAAGGGAGATAGGAGTAAAGACAAAGTGGAGCAGAGCATAATTGGTAATCAAAGTGGACTTGTAATATTTAGAGGAATAATGTTCAGAGCAAAACTGAAGTGGCAAGAAAGTGGGAAGGAATGTGTCAGAGATGAGTTATGGCATATGGAGTTTGGATATATGAGTATGGAGATGCCAGGGATGTAGTTTGAGAAGAGAACAGGATATGACACTGATGCAATAGAGGTAGTTTTATGGACCAGTTTGAGTGCAAGCCTGAACCTGCAAACTATGGTTAATTAGGGGTACAGCATCCCAACATTCTTCAGATCCACTTGCAGATTGCTTAAAGTTCAAAGTTTTGAGCACAGGTGCAAAGAGACAGCTATAGATCCTCAATAATACCATCATTCTGATTCATCAAATATTCTGATTGTCCAATAAAGGACCCTTACCTATACAAAATTAAAAACCCTAGTATCAAAATATTCTTGCTTAATCTGAGACAATAAATTTATAGGATGCTTCTGGGCTGGCAGAATCAGCATGGAGAACATGCATAACTGATTACACAACAGCACTCAGGGCTGGCAGGTCATATTTTGATGCTAGAAGCTGCTAATTGAGTGCCCAAGGAAGGACTAAAGTGCCTATCCTTGTCATACTCCAGTCAATAGATTAAAAAATTGCCTATATCTGTGCAGCAGAAGTAGAGGCAGGTGGTTGCTAGCAATGTATGTTGCTCATCATGGGTTCCTATCTCCATGAGCAGTATATAAAATAAGCCTGAAATAGAGTGAATATTCCAACATAGATCAAAGGAAGGTGCACACAAGTACTTTGTGGTATCAGCATCAAGAGTACCTTATTGTCATGAGCTTACCTTTATTTTTGGTGATTATCACTATCTCACCTCAAGATCTCATCACAGGAAGGTCTTATCTTAGGAGAAACAGATGGATAATGCACAGACAACATGAGGCAACTTCACCTGTGAAGATAACATGCAGTTTCTATCCCCTTTATGATTGATCAGTACTTACATGCATGAAACACATGTAGTGCAGCATGGTCTTACTCATTACTTACATGTGTAGTACACAAGCACAAGCCATACATGCATAGGACATGTATAGAATAGTATTTAGGTACATCATTTGTATTGGAAACTCCTGTCTTGAGCTGGTCATTTCTTTGCTAGCAACACAGTGCTCTCTTCCATTTTCTCCTTTCTTCTTTACCTTCTCTGCTTTCCCCTTTCTTCTTCTTTCCTCTGAGTGATTTGATGACCTTGACTTTGGATGATTGAGAGTGTACTGTTCACATGTCTGACACTTATGAAACCTCTGAAATAGAAAGGAGATTTGACTGAAAATCCAAAATTTGAAGCCCTCAAGTAGCTAGATTGGTGAATTTTGGAGAGCAAGAGTCCAAGCAGTACAAAGGATATGAGTCCAGTGATATCTTGAATATAAAAATTGGTGCAAGAAGTATCTGGATAAGACTCCTAGATACCATGTTGGCCTAGAGCATGTGCAAGAGTCAGTAGTCTAGTAAGATAATAGTAGATGAAGGGAATCTTTATACTTGCACAGATTCCATATATGATGGGCCAGGGCCCAAGTAAAAAGGAACCATGAAGGTGAATATACTGCAGTGGTGGTGCTGGAGTGACAGTCATAGTGGAGGTTGCTGGGGTGCTGGAAGTTTCCATATGATGATGACAGCAAAGCAAAATAACTGAAAATAGCTCAATGCTCTGCTAAGGGGCAGGCTGCAGTTCTGTTAATACCACAAGAAGCTTTGAAATTTGAAGGAGTGATTGCTCAGCCACTGAACAAAAGCAACTGGAAATTGATGGCATAAAATCAGTAGTTTTTTCAAGGGCATTACATAGACTAAGAAAGTAAATTGAGTTAGTATATACATCAAAGACTGGTCAACAGTATATATGTAGATATCACAAAAATCTTTTAAATGAAGCTGCTATCATGCAGAACAACCACCATTGAACATTAGCATCAAATACCAAAGATATGGAAACAAACATACCCCAGGAGACAGAACTTCCTGTAGAAACTGGTTGGCAGCAACCCCAGCAACCCTCAATTCCAGATGCAGCATAACCCACTTGACAGCTTGGTTTGACTGGATGACAAAGTGCTATGCAGACTGTGGCATTGCCAGTTGCTAAAAGACTGGCAGCAAGAAATAAAACTGTACAGAGTAGTTTCATACTATTGCCAAGGAGCAGATTAAAGTGGTTAGAAATTAATATCACTTCTCATGGAATGTACATACTTGCTGATATTCCCTTTGGACATTCAAAAACTTATCTTGGATTCATGCCCTTTTATATGACTTTCTAACACGTGAATGATGAACTTTGACAGGTCTGATTCCGCAGGTTGCGCATGACACTGCTTGCGTCATAGCCAAGAGGCATGTCGAAAAGGGTCTGATGTGAAATTACGGAAATAGTAGATGTATATCGCTTACGTGTCAGAGATTTCACAATGAAGTAACCGTCCATTACCACAAATAGGAATTACAAGAGCGCTTCTTGAACTTCACTCTCACTTGCAAGCTACCGCCGCGAACGTCACCCGAAGATGCAATCTTGGTATTTACTCGCTTTCTATGCCTCAGTGAGGTGCATAGCCTCATGCTCATAATAAATCGACCTACAAAGCCGGATATCTCTTGTCGTTCTCATTCTATATCATCTTTAGCTGGCTGCAATGGCAAAACGATATTGGCGTCGATTCTCGGCCTTCCTTAGCGGTTCTTTTCCGAGTCAAGTAGTTTTCATTCTCATTTGAAATTTGTTATGGGATTTATGCATATCTTAGGTGCACGGTTAACCGCTACTAACATTAGTATCATTGTTCAGCGCTGGCGCTGATTTAGGTTCTCCGACAAGTAGAACGAAAGATACTAGGCATTCGGTCACCCTCATTATTCGGTCGGTCACAGTTTGAGCGGAGAAGCATTATAGCTGTCATGTCGCCCCGTCAACAAAATCGACGAAATGACGCGCTCTCATTGGCTTGACCGAGATGTAGGGTGACCGAACCACAGGGTAATGATAGTAGTACCGATGCACTCAGAGTCTTTGACAAAGCCGTGGAACCGTACGATGTCACGGCATCTCCAAAATTTCAACAGCGTGCGTTCCGCCATCACCTTGCTACTTTCAGCGGTATCACCTAGTATTGCTCATGCATGAGCTCTACCAACGAAGAGGAATATGGTTATTGGCTTAGCCGTTCCCTTCAACCCGTTACCACGGATGTATATTTCTACACCGCCCCAAGCTCGTTGATATTGTGCAGGGCACACGTGGAAATGGGCCGGCCATCACTAATGACACGAGTTACGACCCCCCATTCAGCATCCCTCTACTGCGTGGTTTAAAGGAAAAATACATTGAGATGCAGAAGATAGATGGAGAGGGACACATGCACTCTCCAGAGCTGTACGCAGTGTGGACGAGGAAGTCATTTCTGCTGAATGAGGCTGTAAAGAAACTAGTTTTGCATCGAAAGAAACACGATTATGCGTTTTGGAATGGCTCATGGAGCTTTCAGGCAGAGCATCTTTATAAAGATTGGCCACATGTGAAGAAAGTCGAGTGGATATGGGATTAGAGAAGCTGATTGTCAGGGATGAACAAGATCTATTCTTCTTTCCTGTAACTGAAATCCTAGGTTTCTCTACGCAGTATTGAAAGGAGAAGGACGGTCCTATCGATCTAAATTTCCCTGAAGGTGCGTTATCATTCATTCTCGATCTCAAATTTAATACCCTCATTCATACAGCTTGTTCTTTGGCGGATCACCGCAAGTTATTAGCTGGTGGTCGCAAGCATCTTATGCATACCATGATTGCTACCTCGATCTCGGTCTCTTCGTTGGTAATGATTAAATGGTGTATAACACGATTTTTCTTCTTTTCCCCGACCGGTTTATCACAGCCTAGATGAAGAACCCCGATGCCCCCCCTCCCACGGAAAGTAAACTCGATCAAGGTCCCCTTGTATATTGCGGCAACGAATGGTTCTACTACCAGTTCTGGGTGTCAGATCAGAAATCGCGAGACACGAGAGATATGTGGGCTAGCTGGATGGAATGGGAGTCGAGGGAATTGGTGGAGAAATGGACAACGTGGGACTGGTGGAAGTAGAGATAGGCCTGTCAACTCACGACAGTCATGCCGATGAAGAATGCTCTAACAAAACAACTAGGACACCGTTGGAGATTACCCCCTCGCCAGAGTAATTCAATTTGACCATAGGGCGCTTGACTTTTTGTTCCTTCTTCACATATAATTCCAGTTCTTTAGTTAAACAAATAAGTAATCACAAAATTAATTAATCACGCACTGCTCTACATATGCTTCTTGTTTCTTCATAATTCAGTACAGCTCCTTAAATACATACTAGATTGATTAAAGCAGAGACAAGCGATTGAGGTATCATTCATAATCTATGAGTCCGGTTCGAAGACAGGAGGGGTCTACATCCGACTCATCATCTACTATTTAGCAATTACCTTTTGTCCAAACACAATGTAAGTTTCGAGCGTTCGGTGGGTTCCCATCCCTTCAACCTTCCGGTAATGTCGTTCCGGCCATGATATGCAGGCTCCGCCAATAAGGATGCTTTCTTCTTTGATTAAATTTCTCCATCTGCTCCCCTACGCTTCTAAATCGCTATCTGCAGCAAGATGTACAAGTTGAATCTCATGGCCTTGGTCCATCCCACACTATACTTCGGAGTCGATGGTTATTTCCCTTCTATGTACGTTCAACAATTAGATGGCGCTTGGATGGTCCGTCTCCATTTGCTTGCTTTTACTGCGCAAGATGATCCCATTATCATGTGAGATACTGCGGTGATTTCCTTGTCGCTTAAATCATCCTATCCACAGCATAAGAAATAGCGCACCGGAGATCAGCCACCGCGTTTGTCGGCGAAGACGTTCTGCGCCTACTCGCGCGAAATTTTATACAGGAGCGCTTGTAACATTTATATTTATATATTTTAGTACTGGCTTTGAGGGAAACTGGAGGTACTAATCTTTTGGCAGTGCGAGGCAGTAAGGACATCTATAGCACATCAATTCCGACGGGATATTTGGGAATCATGTTCGGAATAGTTGATTAATTGATGCATATAAGTACACTGTCTCTCTTTCGGCATCAGCGAACATGCAACCCTCGAGATCCACCTCAGTTCTCTGGTGTACCACACACCCGTAAAATTTCCGGTATCACATAAACGAAGATACAGAAGAGAGAAACCCGGCCCAAAATCACCGCATGAACCGTTTCAAGAACGTTAGGGTACGTTCCCAAGTACAAATAAATTATTCTCCCCCTTCACTTACACTTTTTGTGAAGGCTGCCCTAGCCTCTGTTATGGCTCGAAGGCCTGTTCTATTTCTAGGCATCGTTTCAATTCTCACCGGGCCCTACCTCCTCTTCGCGGATATATATGTCCGACCTCCGAGCGCAAGCGAAATAGATAAAGTATACCGTCTGCAAGAAGAAAGACTTCGATCGCAAGCAAATGATACGGCGAGAGAAACGCGCATTCTCCTCGTTTCAGCCCTTTTCCCTCTGGAAAAAGCAAAGCACTCTCATGAGGAATACAATGAATGGCTCGGGCGCTTCCTCCGACCCATTACGACCGACATATACTTCTACACGACACCCGAGCTCGCAGATATCGTTCGAACAGCATGTGGGGCTGAGCATCCCATCACTATCGATATCAGTTATAACTCACCATTTGATATCCCTCCACTGCGGGGTCTGAAGAGCAAGTACTTTGAGATGCAGAAGAAAGATAGAGAGGGAGACATACATTCGCCGGACTTGTACGCGGTATGGACGGGGAAAACTTTCTTCCTAGATTATGCAGTAAGAAATTTGGCTTTGAAGGGAAAGAAATACGAGTATGCGTTTTGGAACGACGCGGGCAGCTTTCGGGTAGACCACCGATATAAGTATTGGCCTGATGGGAAGCGGGTTGAGCAGATATGGAACGAAGGCAGTCGATTGTCGGGAACGAAGAAATCTGATTTGCTATTCTTCCCCGTATCTGAAATACCAAATTCAACAACGCGCTACTGGGCAGAGGAAGACGGACCGTTGGACCAAAATTTCTCGGAGGGTATGTTCTAAAGTTACCCTTTGCTTTATAGATTTATGTAATAAAGTTGTCTTTTATAAGGTTCCTTCTTTGGAGGTTCGCCTCAAGCGATCAGCTGGTGGTCACAAGTATATTTTGCGTACCACAATTATTATCTCAGCCTAGGCCACTTCGTGGGGAAGGATCAAACCTTGTATAACGCACTGTTTCTCCTTTTCCCTGAGCGATTCTTCACCGTCTGGGTTAAAAACCCATATGCTGTTGCACGGAAAGGACGTACGTACGCTCTCGACCACAGCAATCTTGGACACTGCGGAAATGAATGGTATTACTACCAGTTTTGGCTAGCAAGCGAAAAGGCGAGGAAGGAGATGAGAGATCTGTGGACGGAGTCTTTCGAAGAGCTCGAGAAATCTGGGAAGTGGGTGCAAACACTAAGTTCGTGGAAGTGGTGGAGGGACAGGCAGGCTTGTCGACTCACAGAGATCCTTCCGATCAGAAATCTTCTGACGAAGAAATTTGGTCACCGGTGGAGACCACCTGCGCACACTAATTTGGTTCTGCGACCGTAGGAGCTTTATATTTCACCACGGACGATTAATGAAGGAAGCAGTTCTTAAATGTATAATGACCAGATCCTGCAACGTAACTTCAGTATTATTAGATTTTTGATGTGGCAGTGATGATACACATCCCTTTGCATCATGGTTGTAGCATGGATACCGGGTAGGAGTGGACATAGCTGATCAGGCCTTGAGGATACTTGGTGTAGTAATCTTTGTATTGCACTGGCAACTATAAGTAGAAGAAAGTCATCCATAATTTTTTAACTACGCCAACTTACACGGTGCACTGCATTCAGGTTCGTTCGATATTCATCAGCGCCTACGTAGTAGGAATTTTCATGACTCCTTGGAGATCGGCTGCGGATGCAGGGATGACGACGAACCTCAGGGCATGAGGCTGAACTTTGTAATGATTGTGACGCGATGAAACCGTAAACATCAAGGAGAAGTGGAAACTGCGCGTTACGTTCCGCCTCGAGACTTCAACATGATACTAATCAGTGGTATAAAGGAGGCTACTTGAAGAATTGTACATCACTTACGTCCTTCTCTAAAATACAACCTGTCCTTTCTTCGTTTCTATCCCTGCTTTCAATCTCCCAGGCCGAGGCTGGCATCCTTCGGCCTTCTTATGCCGCGAAAACGCACGGTCTTCCTGGCTGCAGCCTTCTTTCTCGCTGGATGCTACCTGCTCCTTGTGGATCCCTTCATCCGACCTCCAACAGCAAGCGCGATCGACCATGCTTACCTCCTGCAAGAACAGAGTCTGAGTGCGCGTCCAGACGCGCACGACAGCAGTCATCACAGAAATAATGCTACCACACGCATTCTGCTTGTTTCTGGTCTGTTCCCCCTGGAGAAATCCAAGCACTCTATGGAAGACTACGATGCGTGGCTCCGGCGCTTCTTGCAGCACATCACGACTGACGTTTACTTCTACACGACACCAGCGCTTGCAGAACTCGTACACAACGCGCGCGGACGCGGCCTGCCCATCATCGTCGACACAAGCTACGCATCTCCGTTCGACATCCCCCCATTGCGCGGGCTCCAAGAGAAGTACGCAGCCATGCACGACAAAGACAGGGAGAAGAATCTCCACTCCCCCGAGCTGTATGCGGTGTGGAATGGAAAATCGTTCCTTCTCGACAATGCGGTGAAGATGCTGGCGGAGCAAGGCCAGAAGTACGAGTATGCATTCTGGAATGATGCGGGGAGCTTTAGGGGCGAGCATCGGTATCAGGATTGGCCGGATGGGAAGCGTGTTGAGCAGATATGGGAGGAGGGGAGCCGGTTGGCGGGGACGAAGAAGGAGGACTTGTTCTTCTTCCCCGCGGCTGGGATGCTCAATATGACGTTTCGATCTTGGGTGGAGGAGGATGGGCCTATTGACTTCGATTTCTTCGAAGGTGAGTACTGCTTCGTCATCAAGGTTTGTAGGCCACCTAACGTCAGTATCGTGCAAGGATCCTTCTTCGGTGGTCCACCACGCGCTATAAGCTGGTGGTCACAGACGGTATACGCATACCACGACCACTATCTCAACGAGGGCTTCTTCGTCGGAAAAGACCAGAACCTCTTCAATGCGCTTGCCTTTCTCTTCCCTGAGCGCTTCCTCACAGTCTGGGTAAAATATCCATACGCACCTGCACGGAAAGGTCGTCTACTCGGCCTCGATCATAATCACCTTGGCCTATGCGGGAGCGAGTGGTATTACTACCAGTTCTGGCTGGCAGATAGACAAACACGCGAGAGAATGAGAGATGTATGGTCGATGGATGGGTGGCGCCGGCAAGGTGCTTGGGCAGAGAAGATGAGCTCGTGGGAATGGTGGAGGAAGAGACAGGCTTGTCGCCTTACTGTGGTCCTCCCACTCAGAGGGGCTCTAGTGCGGAACTTTGGACAACGATGGAGACCTCCTAAGCATGGTAATTTAGTTAATGCTCTGTAATATGGATTGATAATTGTATTTGAAAATGTACCAATAGCTCCCCCCCATTGTCCTGGAGGCAGAACATAGAGTAACAAGCAAACAGTGGCTTAAAAAGTCATAGCTAGAGCTTTCCTATGTCTAATGTGTCGCGTGCGTTTGAAAATCACGTTGAGAAGAGCTAGATGCATACTGCGCCAGCTGCTACTAAGTTAGTACTAACTCTTAGAGCGAAACCAAGCATGGTGCCGAGGGCGCAGTGCCCTTGACACCGAAAACCATATTACCTCAGCACAGACATCATGAACCTATTTGGTCTCCATTTCAAGCAGCCGTTCATTGTGAACTCCAAGATTAAGGGCGCCATTCTAGATCAAGTTATCCCCGCGGCACCCATAGAGGGACGTTCTGGCGAAGGATTGCAGAGATTTCGTAGAAGTAAGGGGTGAAATCAAGAATCATTACGAAGAGCACTCTTACATGCAAGTCCACATTCTGGGTGAGCGAGTCGTTGAGAAAAGAATGACAAGACGTGCGAAACATGCTCTAAGGAGGTTGGTGCCGAGCTCATGCCGAGTTCAGCTCCGAATTCCGACACCGCTTGTCGCGTCACCGTGAAGCTGCCTTTTCCAACCAAGCTGCTGTCTCCCGCTCAACACGACGCTATGCAACCACTCTGTCACCGTTTTCTCTGTAATTGGAAGGCTTTTATCACATAATCCGGGGACAATACTGCCGGAAATGTATGTAGAAGGATAAGGGTACATATCTACTATGAAATTCCGGTGGCCGATCGGTAGTGAGCGTATACGCCGTCAACTTGTCGACATTGGCTAAATGTTCGACAGCATCCACATCCTGCTGCAAAGATTACGTTCGATGAGGTCATGATCTCGTTAAATCATACTGCCTACCATTAACTCCTTTCACGGCGGTAGATGAGGGTGATTACTACTGTACCGTTCGTTCAGCTTTTCTCGGCGCTGACTGTAATCTTAGCTCCAGATTCCAAGAATAATGTTCAGCGAAAATCTTTTGAGAAGACCAATCTCCCCTATCGCACTGACTTGAGCTTGGCTCGAGTCTTAACCTCGTCAACTGTTGTCCCCTTGCTCGAGCATATAGAAGACCTACTAGCAGGCGATATCGAGTTGCTGGAGCGCTTATTAAGGAGAGGTAGATTAAATTTCTGGCTCGCCATGCTGTCCCGACTCCTCACTGCATCCTAATTGCACTCAGCTCTATTCACCCACACGGAACCACCAGCGTTCGACAGCTCAGGAAGCCGGATAATCATCGGAAAATTTGAGCCGCATGCGCTCGTGATCGCGTCCCGGCAACCATGTACCCCGGAAGGCGAACCAATTAAATTCATTATATACGCACAATCCCGCCGGTCCGACCACCGCGACCCCCAGCTTTCTTCCCCATGGCACTGGCCTGGAGTCATGGGCATTCGCGAAAGAGGTGTCATAGCCCATATACAACCCATTGCGGGGCCAATTGATTAGGCTCTTGGGACTTGGGGGCTTGGGCTGTATAAGGTTTTAGCCTCGGCCTGTTATAAAGAGTCAAGAATCCATCGGCGCCTTTTCATTCTCCCGCATCGTTCTTCACCATGTCTGCTCTCACTCGTACCATCGCGTCATCCAGCCGTCTGAGGGTGCTCTCGGGTTCGAGGTCAATGGCCACAGCTGCCGCAACTCGTCGACAGCCCAAGGAGGAAGGCAACATCTCAGACATATTCACTACATTGACGGCAGGAGAGCATAGCGAACTACCGGCGCGTTTTTCTGATCTCAAGAAAGAGCTGTGGAAGGACAGCCTGGTTGAGAGCTGGCGAGAGGTCCTGAGCGAGCTGGAGGTTGCCGTCGAAGAGATCGGTGCTAAGGAGTCAGAGGTAAGTCACGTTTACAACTGTTCCTTAACGTGATGATAATGATCTTCGTCAGATGGTCCCCCGCGTAAGCTACAATGAGCTGCAGAAGGGCATCTCAAAGCAGAAGCTGGATGAGATCAAGAAGACTGGGACGGTTATTATCACTGGTGCAGTTCTTCACGAGGTGCGCGGAAGCAAAGGTGCTTACTATTTCGAATGCTAAACGCGTGACCTGTCTGTAGGAAGCTCTAGGATGGAAACAAGCTATCAAGGACTATGTCGCCGCCAACTCCTCCCGCGTTAAGGGTACGGTCATATTCCCCTCACACCTCTCAATCCTGTACTCAAAACCTATCCCAGGTTTCCCACCAGAAGATATCCAAGTCTTCGAGCTCTACAATACCAGATCACAGACCGCCGCGCGCACACATCCAGGGATCGTCAACACCCACCGCTTCCTCCTTTCTCTCTGGCACGCTTCTGACCCCAGCACCGAGGTCGGACTCCGCACGCCCATATCCTACTACGACCGGCTGCGCATCCGCCATCCGGGCGACGCCAAGTTCACGCTGGGCCCGCACGTCGATGGGGGCGCGCTGGAGCGGTGGGAGGACCCTGGGTTCAGGAAGGTGTTTGGGCGAATTTTGGAGGGCGGAAGCAACTGGAAGAAACATGATCCGTTCGATGTGACGCCGCGACTTGGGGCGGTTCAGGATTTGTATAATGCCTCGTGCGTATTCTCCCTTGCTCTTCCTCCGTATATATGCTGGCCCTCTAATTGACGCATATTCGAAATCCAGCAATCAGTGCACCATCTTCCGCCCCTGGCAAGGCTGGACGTCGCTTTCCTCCACGGGGCCCGGCGAAGGAACCCTGCGTGTGCTCCCTATGCTCTCCCTCGCCACCTCTTATACTATCCTGCGCCCGTTCTTCCGCCCACGCAGCGCATCTTCGGGGTCACTCCGCTTCGAGGACTGGGAGGTCGACACGGATGGGACGGCGTTCCCTGGCAGCAGCATGGGCAAGACGCAAGAGCTGAATGAAAAGACGCATCCGCATTTGAGGCTCGAGAAGACGATGGTGTCAATTCCTAGGGTGGAGCCCGGGGATCAAGTCTATTGTGCGTGCAAAGGTTTATTGGTGTGCTTGTATAGGATCTAATTACATCGTATCATAGGGCATTGCGATGGCGTACATGCGGTGGAGGCGCAGCATAATGGCAAAGGCGATTCCTCTGTGCTGTATATCCCCGCTGTCCCTCTGACGCTGAACAAGTACGTATTCCTCTTGCCTTTCGTACTCTATCGAAGGCTGATATCAATACTTCTCCTCAGCGCGAGCTACCTCCGCGACCAGCGGCTCAACTTCATTTCCGGATATCCTTCCCCGTAAGTTACATCTCCTTGCACCCGCCCTAGTCATTAACCTCATACTATCTGGGACGTCTAGTGATTTCCCAGGAGGCGAAGGAGAATCAAAGTTCGTCGGCCGCTCCACTGTCGAGGACGCCAATACACACGAAGCGAGGAAGATGCTGGGCTTCGAAAAGTTTGGATACCCTGCAGATGGGCCGTCGAAGGAGTTCATCGAGAAGGCCAATGAGGTCCTGGCGCTGTGAGTGGATGGATGGTGGATGGTGGACAACAAGTAAAATACTGTTTCGTACGAATTTTGGGCTATGATTTTACATGACAAAGATATGCTATATCTATTCAAACATAACTCAAAAACACTTCAATATTCTATTTCAATGCTTACTCTTGAAATGCTCAAGCACAGCTAGGGCGGGCCGGAATATTTGTCATTTATTTGCATCTATATGTTTCCAAAGGCTCTGCACTTTTCTCAACGCGTCGCCAGGAACGGCAGCGTCAACTTCACGGAACCTTACACACTGCTCTAATGAATACCGTCTGTTTCTCAACTCAACCTTGATCTAATACGTTAACTGGATTTCCTCCAAGGATTGGAGTCATCTTAGTATGAACATCTCCGCCGATGCAGCCAGGGGCATTCCTATACGGACACAATCCCCTTTGTACCACCAAAAGCGCCCTCCGCGCTGGGTACGATGGTCATGGGCAACCATAGCGTGTGATTTCATATTTTTGTGAGTTACTTTTATAACTCAGCTGCATTTATGCGTTCTAAGTGACAATATAAAGTTCGAACGCGATATATATCACTTGGCACCACTGGTCCGAACGCGTGCCGATTGCAAACACTGCATCGTTGAAACTTGAAGGAAACATCCCAGTTACGGAAGCAACCACCCAACCCGCGACAGAATGGCGGCCAAAATCCATATGGCAGCGAGGGGGTCTCTGCGCCGGTTTCTTCGTGACGGGCTGTGCCATCGCTGGCGGGATCCTCTGGGGCAAATCGCGCGTCGTGCGCACCTTAACCATCATCCCAGCTCGCGCGGAGGCAACAAAAGGTGGAGCCGTAGCGCGACCACAACTAGTAATACAGACCGCGAGCTCAGGGAAAGACGAAGGGATGGTCATCCCGATGAACAAATGCTCACTGTGGCAGGGTCGTGATGCGACGGAGATGGCGATCCAGATGGAGGGGAAGAGGGGAAGCTGGCACTTTTCGCTCGACGAGGCGGTGGTGAATGGGAAGGAGATGTCGGAGATGAAAGCAAGGAAGGTGATATTGGAGGAGTGGAAGAAGGACGGGAAGGTGCGCGGGCATTGGATAGCCCAAACGGCGGTTCAGGGTTCGGGATGGAAGGGCGGGCCTGTGTCACGGAAAAGTTGATAGAAGGAAAAGGCTTGGTTCTACCTTTGGTTCAGGCATCTCTTTTCGAGACAAGAGGTTTATTCTCTGATGCACTGATATGCTGTGTCTGTCTCTCCTAACGCCATGATTTGCGCAAGTTTGCATGCCCCGAGCATTGGGCGAGTCATTGATCTCCAGCAATACTCTTGTTCGGAGTTGGATTATAAAAAAGTCAACGAATCATGTTGCAGAATCCACTGCTTCATTTCGAGCAATTCGTAGAGCACTTGCGAATCATGCGAAGGGCTTTGGCGCTATGGCTATTGGAGGACTTCCTTTTATGGTTCTTGGCTGCCGTCTTCGGCGCTTCCAGCCGGACTGTGCGCCTAGATAGAGCTTTCGTCCGGACACTCAACACTGACATGGACAGTTAACTGCCCGGCACCGCAAACTGACTGTCTATGCTGAGTCACCCTAGTAATCGCTTCTGTATAAGACAACTCATTCGCGTCAGGTATGTATAGCTATTTTATTCTTATTCCCTCGCGCGTCGTGTTGTCAATTGAAGTGAATCGAAAATCAGTAAAACGCTTGCAATGGATCGACAATATCATTCTCCCAAACTCACCACTAACTTGAAGGTATGTCCGCTGCTTTCTTTATTCTTCTAAGCAACTGAAGTTTCGCTGCTTCACTTAGTCATCAGATCCAACAATGCCGTCCGACTCTGCCGCTCCACAACGCCGTCCAAATCTTAAAGAGATTGCTGCTTCAACGATTGCAAAGCTAGACGAAGGTTCATACGACGCCAACGGGACTGTGTACGACCTCACCGAAAGCATAGCGTACTTGAAAGCGCATACCTCTTATTATGCGCCAGACTCAGAACTTTCAGAATGGCCGTCCGAACATCGTGACTCCCCGTCTGAGTCAAAGTCTCCTACTGATATATCCGTGCTCGAGATATCCGTCCTTGAAGGGGCACGTCTTCTATCCGGGCTTCTCAGCTCGAACTCTAGAGATCATCAGAAAGTTGGAGTGTTGAACTTCGCCTCGGCGAAGAACCCCGGCGGTGGGTTCTTAACTGGAGCACGTGCACAAGTTAGTTCTTATTTTTCTTTGTTCTCTACCCTCATGTTTTGCGCCATTTGACTTAAATTGTGCTTATCTTCGGCATTTTCTTAGGAAGAGTCACTGGCTCGCTCTTCGACGTTATACCCCAGTCTGATGACACCCATGGGTCAACAATTCTATAGATTACACAAGCGTGATCCCAAAGACGGCTATTATTCACATTCTATGATCTACTCTCCTCGAGTACTCTTAATTCGCGACGACAACGGCACTTGGCAAGAACCTATTGAAGTTGACATTCTTGTCAGCCCGGCTGTAAATGCTGGACTTGTCCGGCGGAAATTGCGAGAGCTTGGGAGCACCGACGAAAGCGGGATTGCAATAGCGATGAGGGAAAGAATGGCACGCATTCTTTACCTTTTTGAAAGGCAAGGCGTCAAAAACCTTGTCCTGGGGAGCTTCGGGACTGGGGTGTTTCGGAATAATGTAGAGGATGTTGCGGCAATTTGGGCTGGTTTGCTGACGGGAGCAGATGCACGATTCAGATGGTCTTTCGAGCGAGTGATTTTTGCAGTCCTAGGAAATGCTACATTCAAGGTGTTTGAACGCACTTTCAGTGTACCAGACAAATAGTTGGCATACTATGTACTTGAATACCGAGCACAATTCTTGTGTATTGCGCGAATTCATCGAGCCATAAAACTGATTGATTAGGTGGGTAACCTTTAATAATTTCCCATTTATTTGACTTTAAGTCCACTGAAAAGTGTCAAGCGTCTATAATGTCTGGACACTTCGTGCCTTTGCCACCGGAACGAATTGTTCTCCATGATCTTCGATTTCTTTTACAGTGGCGACTTCGTTCTTACGGATGAAGACTATTGCGACACTTTCGATAAAAGTGCAGAATTTCAGTGCTTGAGTAGACATTCCAAATCATCAAAGTTCCTTTCTCAACATTGGAGCAAAATCCGTTGAAATGGTTCTCTGAAATATATTAATATTCTCAGTGAATCTTGCAGACGACGTATACTTGGGGAGGTTACTGACATCAAGTTATTAAATTAGACGGGCTTCCCACTGTTATGGCATAGACTCCTGGCAGTGGCACCTAATTCTCGCTTAGAGCATTAATTTAACGAGATAAATAGGTACATAGATGTTTGAAAATAGGATTCTACTCTCAAGTTCTAGCGCCATTGTTGCTCTAGAGCAGTCCACCACTTAATCTGCAGCGGCATGTTCATAAGAGTTCGCTTGCTCATTGGGTAATGTAGTACTGTAATACTGGCACTGTGGACGCGATGCGCTGCGCATCCCATCGACAGCTTGGATGGACCCGGTGATTCAGAATTTGGATTAACCTTTCAGTCATATCGGAGCAACACGAGTTAATCTCGAGGATTTCTCAAGCCTTGTCCTGGCAGGCCTTCAAATCACCTCGCGGTAGTGTTCTTGTCACCGCAGTAAGTTCCGGTATTGATCCTCAAATGTACGTAACCTAGACAACTCTCTTTTTATGCCTGCAGTTCAGAGGTCAGCTATCTCTGGCAGTTGAAGTCACAAAATATTCTAAAAGATATATATATTAATCATCAACATTATCTATCATCTAAATCCTAACCTCAAGTTGCAATATGCCTCAAAATTTGTGGAAGTCCAAGCCGAGCATTCAGGCGTTGAATCAGGATATTTATGGAACATCACCGGGACTTCGAAGTGGCGCACACGCGTTTACCACGCGCTTTCCTCATATATGCATCACAAATAATAGAATATGACAGGAGGCCAGAAACGACAACAAAACGACCGGATTTCTCCAAGACAAGGTTATGGAGCATCCCTCCTATCTCTTGAATCGAAGAGCTGTAAGTACATTCGCAGTAGTCGCAGTAGTCTGATCCTTCGATTGTGGGCGGATGATGCTGTACCACTCTGCGCAGTAACACCTTGCATTTTTCCCTAATATGATAGGAAGGGCACCGGGTTCTGGACACGTGTCGAGATAGAGAGAATGGTTCAATAACCTGCACTTGAACGCCTACTTGGATCATATCTCCCTACAGTTCCCTTCGCTAGCTCAACACTAACATGGCATCAGATTCTAATGAAGAGTTGAAACAGCTACAAGCCCACAGCGAATTTTATCTTATGGGAGCAGACCTGCATCTACTCGTGAGTTAGATGCGGTATAACGATATTGTAAACCTGAACATACCAATCATCCGGGATATCATAGGCAGGAAACATGCTCTTTAGAGTGCACGGATACTTCTTCGACAGAGAATCACCGAAATTTCATGAGTTGCTAATGACACCGGCAACGCCTGGAAAGCAACGGCAGGGAACGTCGGATTCGAGTGCAATAGTGCTTGACGTGTCTGCTGAAGAGCTCGCAAAGTTTTTATGGGTCTTCTACAATCCGTGAGGCTTCTTGTCTAGTCCTTCTAGAATTATGTTGACAGACTCCGTTATGCAGCTTGTACTCACTCTACGAAGCAGCGACTCCAGAGGATTGGAAATGTATTTTGAATCTGGCGCACAAGTGGGGATTTCCTGAAGTAAAGAATCTCGCTGTCAGAGAGCTGCACAAGATCGAGATTCCGCTCCTCGAGCGCGTAGCGCTGTATCAAGAGTTCAGCGCGGATCCGAAATACCTCCTTCCCTTGTACGCAGAGTTGTGCGCACGCGACCAGGCGCTGACATATGAAGAGACAAAAATCCTGGGCATGGAGACCTCTGTCATCGTCTTCCAAGCTCGCGAACGTCTCCGCGCCTCACCGTCGGATGGAGGAAGGAGTCCTTTACCTACCGGTCTCGACAAGGAAGACATCGACCGCACAATTGCATCGCTGCTTGGCATAGAGATGCCTTTGATAGCGACAAACGGTATTAGTTCAGAGGAGAAAGGGTCTGCAGGTACATGGTTGCCGTGCTTAGCTCTCTCCTTATCCTCCCTCGTACTGAGTACGGATTCGTTCCAGGTATCGCTCCAGGGGAAAACAGCACTCGTAGGTCTGGTAACGGCCACATTCAACATGGATATCGCGGAAATGCCAGAGCCATGCACAAAAACTCCAACGGCAGAACGTCCAAGCCTGAAAGTTGGTTATAACATTGTGATAGAACCGGGCTGGTTTTGGTAATAGGATTGAGGTTGATGTATTATAAGACTGGGAAGATTTGAGCGATGACAATCAGTGACTCAGCATGGGGTTTTTATTGTCCATTTGTTAGAGAGTCCATCCGGGTCATCACCGCGCAACGCAGGCTAGACAGACCAGCCAGCATAAAAGAAATTAGGACAAGTAGAACAATGGGGCTTCATTTTCATGGGAAAATTATTATGATTCTTGTATTATGTAGTTGTCGTTTGCCATCCACCAGCTATAGGCAGATGATTTTCTATAGAGAGCTGACAACTGCCGATGTCCATTGGAACGATACTCTGCGAGTCGGGACACCACCAAGAGTCATTGGTATAACAATGACACACGAGGCGTTGAGAGGTAGATTGCATTGACAGTCCGGAAATGAAGCTGACAGTAAATGAAAGTTGGAATGGTGTTTATGTATAAAGAAGGAAAGAAGACGACTTGAAGGGTCCGATGCAAAGTATCTCCGTTTAATCGCCGCTCAAAAACAGGGGGTACGGCCCGCCAGTACGCGATCGTTAACGTTGAACCAGAGAACACACAATGTTTATTGTTCGACGAGCTTCTTCTCTTCTTAGCCATCGACGGACGCCTCTATACCACTTCCAACATGAAGGCAAGCTTCAATATCTATTACGCCTTTCGATCGACAGCTGAGTCGCAGAACATGCACGCAACACAACTTACGTTGGGGAGCAGACTGCACTGCGCCTCGTGTAGATCGGAACAAAAGATATATAACAGAAATACTAGAACATCGGAACGTGTTCTTTTCGTACACGTGTTATAATTCGCCCTGGATTCAAAAAGCGACACTCTCCATCGATACTTGTCAGGCAAAACCCCCTCAGCCCATTTCCCATCCTTCGGCCAACAAGGCGAAAAACTCTGCAAAATGTCCCGCCGCGCTTCGGATATGGGATCAGGATCGTTCTTAGCTCTGACTCGTCACGACGAGTTCTACCTTAATGGAGGAGATCTCTTCTTCCTCGTAAGTATTCATTATGTACCCCCCGCATGAATAAACTAATCCGTCATCCTAGTTGGAAAACGTTCAGTTCCGGGTGCACCGATATTTCTTCGAACGCGAGTCCTCCTTCTTCCGCGGGAAGCTCACAACTCCTGCTTCGCCTGGTGCGAGTAAGCAAGGAACAAGTGATTCCACGGCGCTCATGTTGGAAGGTGTTCAGCCGGCTGAATTTGCGAAGTTCCTCTGGGTGTTTTACAACCCGTGAGTCTGCTCGCTACCACCCAAGATGTTGCACCTTGACGATATGTTCGATAGCAAATACTCGCTCTATAATGCCCCCGTCGAGGACTGGACGACGATTCTCACCCTCGCGCACCGATGGGCATTCCCTGAGGTGAAGGCGCTTGCTGTCCGGGAGATGGAGCAAATCGAAATCCCTGACATCGACCGCATTGTCGTGTACCATGAGAACGATGTGGATAGGAACCTTCTTATCCCTCGCTATGCCGCTCTTTGCGAACGCGAGGAACCCCTGTCTCTCCCAGAGGGCCTGCGTCTGGGAATGGAAACGACTCTTATGATCGCACGAGCACGCGAGTACGCCCGCGCGAACCCAACAGCAAACGGTGCCCGAAGCCCATCTGCTTCGAATATCCGCGGCAACGAACTACACAAGATCGTCCAAGAGCTCTTTGGGATTGCACCCTCTACGGCTGCAGCTGACGAGGAGCCGGCTGCGAACTCTCCAGGTGGATTGGTGACGCCCTTTGTTTAACAACTCTTCCCGCTCAACTGACGTTGTCTCTTAGCAATCGACTTCTTCAGCTCCTCAGCGCCAGCCCCCGCTGCCCCCAAAGCAGTCCCCGAACATACCAACGGAGTTATCCCTCAGGCAAATGGTGCTGCAGAAACCACCAAAGAAAGCGAAGCCAACGGGCACGCAAAAGAAGGGGAAACTAGTGATGCCGCAGGAGAAAATGGAACTGCTGTCACCAATGGCGCAGGGAACACCGAGAACGGAAGCGCAGCAGCAGCAGCTGGCGAGCCCGGGACCAGCGACGAGCGACCCACCACCCCAGTCAAGGGCAGAGGGGGCAACAACAAAAAAGGTGGCAGAGGAAGTAGAGGGTGAGGGTGTGCGAGAGGGAGAGGGCAAGATCGAGAAGGCGGATGCGGGGCGGGAGGAGTCTGATACGCAGTCGGAGGCAACGGTCATCGGAAGCGCGGCGGCGGGAGCGGCGGACAGCAGTTCGATGTCGAACGGTGATGTGAATGGAGCAATCAAGCAGAAGAACGAGGGAGAGGTTTCTGGTGAATCCGAAGTTGTGGTCGATGGGACGGCCATCGACCAGCCGACGGAGGCGAAGGCAGATGCTTCTGTCCTGCGCCCTCCGGCTGAGACGACACAAGAGAACGGCGGAGACAAGCTCACCTTGCTTGTGGACTTCAATAAGCCCTTCAGCGGCGATGGCACTGGTGATCTCGGTGCTTTCACCATTGAAAACTTATGGGCGTCCCCGTCTCCCGCTCCAGAGTCACTTATATAGGGTTTGCTACGCGCTTCTTTCGTCTTCAATCCATTCTGTATGATAGCCTTGCTTGCATATAATTACTACACGTCGACGCTGCACGTTCATTCTTCTCGGAGCTTTGTGAATGACGACCATACCTTGGATAGAACAAGCCAGAGCTGTTAGACGATCTCACCTTGCGGTTAATTTGTTTACGTATTGTGACTTGCAGTCCATTGCATCCAAAAGATGCGCGACGTCCAAACTCTGAAGAACGAGTAGAATTGATCAGATATTTAGAGATGGAACGATTCTACTTTCTGGGTGATAAGGGCGCCGAATCTTGCGTGGCCAAGCTTCGACTTCTATAGCAAATGAGCGCATAAGCAATGAAAATCAACTGGGAGGTCGAGAAAACGATGCTTCAGACATCTGCTGCTATAATCGTTCCTACGCATGGGCCATTACATTAGGAAAACAGTTCAATAGAACTGGAGCCGTGGTGTGTATTATACTGCGGTACGTACATGAATGAACAGTCTGGTAAAAAACGCGACGAAGTTGACCGGCTCACCATGGATGATAGAAAAGCAAATGGTATTCCTAAGCCCAAAATTAAACTACTCTCAGCTCGATTCGCCAAGAGCTTTTTGTACTGGACACCCAAGTCAAACCCAAACAACGTTAACGAAAAACTCCTTTACGCACCTTTTTCTATGTCCTTCTTGTCCCATTCACTCATCTCTGGCTCATGATCTTTCTTCTTTCGCCCGAACACAACCTCCTTCCATCCTATTTCCTCGTTTGAGACGTCTTCCGGAGGGGGTCTAGCCAGTCTTTTTAGCCGATTCAGCTCGTCGGTTGAAAGAGGCGCGTCGGATCGTAATTGCTGCGCTATTGATTCCAGAATGGATATACGTGCCTCCGTGCGGGCTCGTTCATCGCTGGCGTCCCTCCTGTGGCTGACCAGATGGATTGAAATAGAGGTTATGGCTACAGAGTACAGCGCATGAGGAAAGTAGCTGCTGGTGAGCATCGCTGACAAATTGAGAGGAAGGCGCGTTGGAAACAAATATGATCATACATACAATATATGTATTATGTAAGGATGTTCTTATCGTAAAGACTCTGATCGTGGTTCAGGGAGGCCATTATCATATAACGGCACACAGCGTTTTAGGTTTACAGAGATGAAGTGTATGCCATGCTCGCCGCCTCAACTTCCTTCAGCTCCACCTGAAATGTCTTCCGTACAGTCTCTGTATAATCTACATTTTCGCGGGCGTAGCCGTAGGTATAGTTGGCGGAAGACTCGTAGGCAATTTGTTCTCGAATATGAAAGAGAAGAACAGTCGTTTCCAGCCCGAGTCTTTCCGCTTCTTCCAAGGATATCTTTTGGGAACGGCGTACAAGATCGCAATAACCTGAGATCAGCCATTTGGGAATCTTATACTCCTTCCCCAGGATGACTTTTTCAACAGATTCAATTTTTTTAGTGGAAAGCTCTTGGACCGCACGTTGGCGCATGTCCAACATATTCCACATAGTGGATAACTTTAGAACAGATATCCACTCCCTCGGAGATAGATTGCTCGGTGCTCCTTGCAATGGGTTTCTACGTGCAAAAATGTTAGCAAATTTACTATAAGGATGTCGAAGATAAGAAAGTCTACTGAGGATACGCCAGGCGCAGCAAGCTGCGTAAGTCTTCTTTCTTGATGCCTTCCAGTTTGAAGGGTTTATCATCGCTGCACCCCTCAACGTCGAGGCCTTGAGGAAGGGAGAAGGTTGCTTGAAATATATCTGAGTTCTGTGCGAAATAGAACTTTGGGACCTTGAATAAGCAGCCTTCTACCTAAGTTTCATAAGTTCATTGAAAATAGGCCCAGTGAATAAATTATTATAGGTACGAGGAAGACGACCGTCTCCATATAATACTCTTCGTCCCGTGAATTGGTTGATCCGACTTCCATTGCTGTTGCAAGCAAAAATCACGTATAGGAAATTTAATGTTCGACCTTACAATCGCAGACGCAGAATATGAGCTGAACGTTGTGCGCGATGGAAGGACGCAGGTGTTGTTGCACAGGAGCAGGCTGGAACGCTGGTCGTTTGCCGTGCTGAGTCAGGATTAATGGAGTCTCACGCACGGACCATATTAAGAAGAAAGGAAACCACCATCGTCCTACTTGACGCGTTGCTATAGCACAACACTAAACAGCATCCTCCAAATTCATTACGTTTAGTCTCCCAAAGCTCCTGGATATATCTGCCAAGCGAAGCTGCTCTGTTTCTCCTTCGGAATTTAGTGGAGTTTCCATGCCCAAATCAAATCTGTTGTGTATACATTCACGATGCAACAGCTCTTCACAGCCCAAGAACGACTGGAATTGTAACTGAAGCCCGACAGGAGTACATCTACGTTGTCATTCGCTTCCCTCTGCTAAAAACGACTCACGAATCCTATTCGAAAGTGCATCTGCTGGCCGCAGTGTTGCAGATGCTTGCCCTCGCTCACTATTTATCAACCACTCTCCGTACATATTATCTCGAGAAACACACTCTCTTATCGCAGCTATCTTCAGGACAGCTTCGACACCCAGCTCCGCTATTTCGTCCATACCCATTGGAGGTGAGCGTCGAATTAGTGCGGCGATACCAGTCATGACCCATGAGTCTACGTGGTACTGTTGGCCTAGAGATACCTTACGTGCAGGAGTTGAGGCAAGGAGGGAGGTCATGTGAAATATAGTGTGATCCCGGACCTGGGCCATGACCCACATGGTAGATAGTTTCAGAATGGACGTCCATTCATCGAGGGTGAACTGCTCATTCTCATGAAATGCGCTACGACTAGCCATTCATGCATCGTGAGTCATCATTTCTTCTCTATAACATGAACTCACTCTGAGTAGAGTAGCCTCAGCAAGCGACGAAAGTCATGTTCAGCGACCCCACTTAGGCGCAGTGGTTGCTCGTCACTGAGACCATCGACGTTATGAGATTTTGGAGGAGGCAGTTTGAACATTTGCTGAAAGAACTCTGATTCCTGGATAAAAAACCGTCGATGCACCTTGAAGAGGCACGTCTCTACCTGCGTCAAGTGAGTAAACATACTTCCACCTAAATTCTGGTAACTAACCAGGAAAATAACTTCATCGAAGTAATACACATCATCCCGGTAGATCGGGGTATTGGCTGCTCCGCTGCCATATTCTTCATCCCGAGCTGTGTTGGAGTGATCCATGTTGTATGATAGGGGGACACTTGGATGGTGTTCAGTACGCCAATGTGAGCTTGTTATCGATTCTTAAACACCCACACTGCGTCGGTCACGAGCCGATGATTGAATTACGAAGGCTGATCGTATTCTAATATGAGGCAGACCCTGAAATAGATGCAGCGCGTGCTGTAGACGTACATGAAGCATACAGCGCCTAACGAAACATAGAAGTGTGGATGCATGATGGCTGCAGTGGTCGTTTGTTACCTCTCAGTAAGTTGACATTGTCGACAATCGTCCATTGTTCACTCACCTGACCGCGTAATTTCCTAATTAGGTATTTGCTTGTCGTCGCGGCCACTATTCCAAGCGTTCATATTCTGCGATGCTTTGAAGTGCTGCTCTCCTCAGCTTTCAATTCAACGTTCACCACCAAGAACCGAAGGTAACAAGCTATGACCCCCTTCTCGCAGACTAACTTCTTTACAGAATCAGCGTTGGTACGTCTTTGTCTCCTCTCTTCCAGTTTTCACTGGTTTCTCATTAGAATCCGCAGCACGAACCATGCATCGTGGTGATGTTCAACTTTGAGGTCCTCCCCTTCCGTGCCTCTGCGCTGGGGAACGATGTACCCGAAGAAGAATCTCACACCCTCTTCGGATACGGAGTCTCAAGCTATGACATGCCCTACTTAAAGGGAACCTTACGCTTTGCGATGGTGCGCCCTCCTAAGGCGAAGAAAAAGCCTCTCATCAAGGTACTTCGGGCTATCTGTGTCTGGGGCACTGCACTTACATCTCTTCACCCTCCAGTTCTGGCCGGAGGCTAATAATCGCGCTGGACTCGCAGCTCTAGGTCAATGCATAACCCCGCGGAAAGACGCGTCGCTTTTGAGCGTTGGCGCATCTAGAATTGCCCAGCATGTCCCGCCCAAAGCAGCAGATGCCACCGATCATCGTCCGACGCGTGTTACCGTACATGCCACCACCAAAGCAACGAGCTCAGGAGATCAACATTTGGCGCGCCTCACCCGCTTGGGTATGATCTCTCGAGCACCTCATCGTCCATCCGTGCGCATTGCACGTAATGTTAACGATGGTTAACCTCAAGAATATATGAAGGGAAGAAATATTAGGATAGATGGGCAAATTTGATTGTGTGTGACTCAGAACGAATGTATAGTTAGAGACCTGCAGAAGAGAAGCGCAGATGTATGTACGAGAACGATTTAAGCGAGGTCTTCCTGGAAACGATTGACTTTCGGATTTGTTTAGAAATGAACTTCGAAGTCGGAATGAACTCTCAAAAGATCTGAGAGACTATCTGGGGGACGGCGATCAAAGCGAGCGGGGGTTGCCTTGGCGGCAAAGCGCGCCTCGAGGCCGGCATCTATCATGTACGCCACCCTTTTGCTCATTTTACGTACAAAGTCTTGAACGCACTTCTTTCCCAGCTTCTTTCCCTTTTCCTTCTTCTCACCCCCTCAATATCATAGTGAAAAGCAATGTCCTCACTTCAAGTTGTGGATGGAAGCGTAATGTCTGCGCCTGTGCGGCAGCGGCGCAACTTTGAACGTTACAGCTGATTCGCTTGCTAAGTGTATTGGGGTCATCCCGGACCTGGAGGAGGAGGTGGAACACACACCGGCAGCGCGGAGCCAGCTGCTCAGCTATCAGGTGTGAACTCGACAGTCGTGTACATGGTTGGGAGGTTGATTCTGATACGTCGATTTCAACGTAGTTAGGCACTCTTCAGCGTCAGCCTCAGGCCATACAGTATCCTGTTCATCAGTACGAGCCCTTCCACCCAACAGACCCTTATATTAACAACACGTTTCACGCTCCATGGTTCCTAGTGAATTTGCGGCCAGATATCTCCCAATCCTTACCGAAATGTACCGAGCGGGCAGCGGCCCCCTCAACGCTCCAATGTCCATGCTAAACATTCTCAGCTACACGTAGGTGCCACCCCTCACCACCATCCCCAGATGACGCGTCCTCTTCCTCCACGACGCTTTCTTCGCGTCTCCTTCCGCTCTCCGCCACACTCGAATGTCTCATGCTCTTTCCAGTCCCTACTTTATTCGCTTCCAGCGCAGCCCAGCAGGCCAAGGCATCGCAGCGCTCCAAGCGCACCGCACCGCTGAAGCCGCAGACGCCATTGGCGGCATGACCTACGATGAAGTCGGCGAGATCGGGCAGTTCCTCTCGACTCTCCTGCTCTTGCAGGGCACCAACGGGGTTGAGGATGCAGATAAGCAGAAGCTAATCCCGAAGTTGAAACAATGGCAGCGGACCTTCCGGGGCAGGCTGGCATCTGAGACGAGTGAGCGGTGCCTCTCCCTCTTGACTGACGATCCGTACGTCCTTTTTCGTTGTGTTGTCGTGAATAGAGATGCTTCCTTTAACTGATCCGTTGGCGTGGAATTTATGACGTGCTACTATTAGAGTCATGGTGCCATTGATGATGCAACACGTCAAGGGGGCGCTTGAGGGGAAATTGACGAAGTGTGGTAGCCCCAGCTGCGGAAGTGCGCAGGGAAAGAATGGCGGTGAGCTATTACAATGTACAAGGTAGGCATGTTCCCTCGTTAGATTTGGTGCTTACTGCTATGGCTAATACTTGGGCATACCAGGTGCAAGAGTGCGGTATATGTAAGCCTCACCTTTCCTGTTCGAGGTCTTTGGCACTCGGCTCGTCATTCATGGATATCCTAGTGTGGAACGGAGCACCAAAAAGCAGCCTGGCCAACGCACAAGAAGCTTTGTTTCGCTCCGTGCTTTTAAGGTTTGTACTCCGGGGCCGGGAGCACTTGTCCCTGGGGCCAGAGCGGAGGATACCCATATAGCTCGCTGTCGTTCCAGGGTGTTCAATATACTATTTTGAACGCAGGTGGGTGTCGGCGTCTGTTGCAATAAATATACCTGTATGTCCAGACTCCGTCGTATGGAGGACATTGGAGAACTCCACCGAACGCACCAAGGCACTTGCTGCAGGATTTGCCCGGAATCGAATGCTGCCTCAAACACGCTTGAGCATCGAGGTGAATGGGGATGTTGAGCTGCGCCATGGACGCGATTGAAGCCTTGAATAGCCAAACGCAGAACAATAGCTCGTCGGCGCATTGGGCAGTGTATCAGGTGGTGGATTTTACCTTTCATCGAAAGGCACGCCTTCCCTGCCTATCGCCATAAGCCTCTCACTATAACAGGGTCATGGGAGAAAATACCAAGCATATTTTATGAATATCATATCTGTCCCATTGTAGATCGAAGTGAAATATAACACGGAGATTGAGCAGGAGTGCATTTCCGTGCCCAGCGTCTACGGGGTGTCTGCGCGAGGTTGAAGGCGTTGAACCAACGATTAGCAGGGATCCTGAACGGACTCAGGCTGTGGGGCGGTCTGGTGCGCTGTCCGCCTGTGTCCGCGTTTCGTTTGGGGCTCCCAGGCACCTCCGGACCACACGTGGCAAACCACGTGATCAGGAGAAATATACATAGGCCACCCCGCAAAAAGAAAGAACACAATCCAGTAGAACGTTGGGAAAGATGCTCACCATGCGGTCCAAGTAAACCGCCGCCCTTCATTCTAGACAATTTCTACTTTCTTTTTCTTCCCGCTGCGACTCTCCATTCTTATAAAAGGGATCCGCCGCTAAGCATCTCATCCTCGGACCTCCAGCAGCTATCCTGCACCCAGCGCGTGCTCGACTTCTTGGATAGATAGACTATGGCTGAGTGCCCTGAGCCACTAGAAAAGGTACGTGGTTGCTCTTTGTAGGGAGCCACGTGTTTCTGATGCCCCGCGCAGATTTTCCAACAGGTCGAAGAGGAAAGCGCACGACGCGCTCAGGAGCACGCAAGTGAGCTCCTCGAAGCATCTGATTCATTCGAAAAGGCAGATCCTGCTGCTGCTGCTGCTGCTAAAAAAGCCAAGGCGCGACGGCGAGGCAGCATATCGATATCGCGAATTGGCCAGGTCGAGTCCTTCAAACTCTTTGTCATACATCGCGTTTTAAATAAGCCCCCAGTTCTCCGAAGACTACAAAAGTTCTCAGGGCCCTCCCACTCCTAATCGCGTACCCACAATTGCCTCCCACTCTCCATTTTACCAGTCGCAAATTGCGGTACGTTCCTACCTATTCATCACGCGTAGGCGCGTTCTAATGCCGCCGGTTACACCTGTAGAATGACAGCACTGCATCCTTCGCGTCTGGCGCGTCGGGACTATCGGGAGAGCACGCGCACACTGAGGACGATAACCACATCACGCAAGTCTATCAAATAGCCGGCCGGCAGACAATATCCAAGAAGGTGGGAGGCATGCTTCCTCGAAGACTGAGTCGCGCACGTTCCGCGAATGTCCTGGCCGCAGGCGACTCGAATTTGGTGATCGGGGTGTCTGTGCAGGAAGCGACTCACGAGTCGGCCGAGGACGGGGATCACTCACGGGGGGCAAGCGTGCATGCACCCGGCGGCCTTCGAAACCAGGCTTCCAGAGCTACCATGGCGGGCTCGACCCCTGCGAGCAGTAGTGGATGGGTAGCGAAGGCGACCAAGGGGTTCACCCAGAAATTCCGGCGGAAGAGTAAACTGCCTTCCTAGCACCGTCGTCGTACGACACTGGTCTGCATCCCCCTCGTTGATCCCCTTTTATCTTTGCTCTCCCATCGCTCTGCTCTGTCACTTCATACTATTGTATATTACTCTTCACACTCGGGGTTTCACGGATTCTGCTTCTCTTCTCTTCGCTGTCATCATCCTTTCGTACTTTCTCTTCGATTTCGATGTCCCTGCCTGATACCTTCTCAATGTGATCGATGTATTCTTCAAGTTCTTCTGCGTGTTGCCGTTTTTCATTTGTGCGATAGCGTCAGTTGCCCGTACACGTGATGCATCTTGTCCATTTCCGTGGCTGACGGTCTATTCTTAAACAGGTAAAAGATGTTTGCCCAGTGCCACGATGTCACTTTGACCCGAGACAATTAAAGGTTGGGCGCTGGCTTCCACTTGGGGAGCTAGGGGCCGAAGAGACAAAAAGGGTGTAAGTTTCCTACACGACGATGACCTACCCAGGACCTACCCTTCGCTAGTATAAGATCCCGCTTCATGTCCAAGCTTCACGCCTGCTTCCGTTCCTGTTCCATCCTCTAACTTTCGACCCGCAGGCCTCTTTCTTGGCTTTTACGCCACTAGTTAGCTAACTTTTTTCTAGTCCGAGGAGAGCTTCTCTCGGTCCTATATATATATAGGTGGATCCAACACTGGGCAGGTTCCCCGGATCGCCGACGATAGCTATCTCCCCGAGGACCTTTCCTTCCTTCCCTCTCTCAGTACCCATCATGGAGTTCAAACCTCAGCATCGACGGCGACAACTTGTGTCGGTGAGTCTATATGAGCCCTCTTCTCATACTTCGATGAGCTCATTGAAACACCTCACCCTTCAGCATCCTCAAAGGAACCCCAGCACATCGACAGAAGATAGCGATCTGTTCCCTGAGATTCTTTCATGGGCAGCTCTAATAGACGTGCAGACGACTCTGCGCTATACCCAGTCTATCCCCAGCGACGTTGAGGTACTATCAAAGCCAGAGGAAAACGACACGAACATGGATGACCCAACCGTGCTTTCCGCCATTTTTGACCCTACCACCATCGATATCGGGGTAGACTCCTCCTGTCTTGAGGGGCTTGACGATCTTCTATTGCATTCCCCGACGGACTCGTTTGCGTCGATCTGTTGGGCAGATGCCATTGGCATCCCCTCCCCCCTAGATCATAACGGGACACCCACGCCCAGGGCCAAAGTCGCCGCGCGAGGATCCTGGAGCCGGGGGCGTTCTCCTCTGGCCTCCTCGGACAGTTCGGACACCGTCTCTAGCGACCGCAGGACCTACACGAACGACCGGGCCCCGCTAGTGTCCATCCATAACGGCGGATATTCGTCGGCACTTGCGCCAGGGCTAAAATTTCCAGCGGAGGTAAGTCGCCCCTTTGGCTGGGCCAGCTGCCATATCATCTAACGCCGACGCTGATTGGCATCCGATCCCCACCTGCAGTCAAAGCAAAAAGGGTTCCTCTTCGACGATTGTAATACGTCGTTTATGATGCTAGAGCCGCATTTCCCTATATCGGATCCGAAGGACTCGGTTGGTTTCTTCCCGATTCCCGTCAGACATCACAAGAGCAAGCCGAATCGTATTGCTACCTTCTGTGCGAACTTTCCCGCGCGCTTGGTGAAGTCTTCTGTCGCTGCTTGACTTTTGTACGTTGGTATGTCAACTTGGTTCTACGCTACAGAGGCAAGGAAGTTAATTCAACGTTTCGCTGGTGACAGGTGTCGTCGGTCTTACGAACACTTCTTCTCCACACTGCAGGAGATGCATTCATCTGTACTCATTATAAGGATACTGTAATAACACTATTAGGCGCATAGTCGCTTCCATACCTTAGCTATATTTTGGCCGGAGAAGAGGGGAGATATCTTCTAGGATACCCACTATTGTTTGCGCCACTGTCGCACATGCACGCACTATCATTGTAGCACCATTACCAATGTCATACCATTGCATCTCGTTTGGACTTCAGAATTGGGTGACTGAGCCGCCGTGGCCCCGCTTTGTAATACCCGCTGAGTATGTATAGGAAGGTCCGAATCAATGGCTCTTCCTTACTTGTCATTGAATGCTTCCACGGTGTGTGTACTTCCTCCTCCACACACTGGAGCGATATAAACAGGTTGAGAGGCACGAGACCGGACGCAATAGCACGGGAGGGCGCTCAGGGAAGTTGGCTATAGAGTTGCTCACTTGACGTCGGAACCCAAACCTCCATATTCTCTAGGCCGAAAGCCAGGGCAACGGAGGCGCATCATATGCCCACGGTAGTCTCATTAAACTTAAAATCCGGTTTTGAATACCATCTGGGCGGCGGGCCTATGCGGAATAGTCTGCATCTATATAAGTGTCAGCTTCGTACGTACGAGTAGTAGAAATATTGGACTTACAACACACATCGATAATGCATCAATTAGATAAAAGGCATTTGCTTCTTTACGCGTAAAAGCACTAGAACAGTAAGATACGCCACTACTACGAGTAGTTCTCAAGTTGATCTGAGTGGAGGCGGACCGTGACGGTACCACTCGATGATCTACTCCGCTGAATCTGATGGCCACGCGAAGACGGTGCTAGTGGATGCGTTAGCACCGAGGTAGAAAAATAAGTCATCCGTGGATCCCAGTAAGGGCTTAAATGGTGCATACTAACTTCTTGCCTATCTCGCCTATTTTGTTGCCTAAATCTGTGGTCTAAACATCAGCATCCAGTGCGAGAGAAATAAAAAATTTGAGAAGACGATAATTAGTAGTATACGTTCATTTTATGATCATAGACCGAGCAATGATCCTCTGTAAGTAAATCCAAAATCTAAAGGACTGAATCGTTGAAGCAGAAGCGAAGGTTACGGGCAAATTACGGATAGATCGGTGAAGCAACAGTTGTCGGAATATTAATGGCGACAGCGCTTGGATCAAACACAAGCAAATCAGTGGTGATGCACTTAAGTAAGCTTGTGACACGTGACTGTGACTAACTGTGACAGACGTGAGGCATGTCAGTTTTGCTTTGAACGCGTCTCTCTTCCTCCCACCACATCGTTCTTCATTCAGGACGCGCCTTTCCCCTATTCTTCCTTCAAAATGCTCGAAGCATGTCTCGCAGAAGCAGGAACGCTCAAAAAGCTCCTCGATGGTGCGCCCTCGCGTCGTCTTCTCTCCCCCTTTGCCACCAGCTGACGCGTCGACCCTCGACCTTTCAGCAATCAAAGAACTCGTCACCGACGCGAATTTTGAATGTAACGAGGAGGGAATCAACCTCCAGGCCATGGACAACTCCCACGTCGCGCTCGTCGAGGTTGCGCTCGAAGCCGTTGGCTTCAAGCGCTACCGGTGCGATCGCCCCATGCCGCTGGGCGTCAACCTCACCAGTCTCACCAAGGTGCTCAAGTGCGCCAAGGACGACGATCTCTGCACTCTCAAGGCTGCAGATGAGGCAGACGTGCTGAACCTCGTTTATGAGGCTAAAAGTGTGTGCGCAACGCGTCGCGTTTCTCTTCCTTTCTTTACGTGCCGTTGCTGATGACTACTCTCTCTCCTCCCAGACTCCGACCGCATAGCTGAATATGACATGAAGCTCATGGACATTGACTCCGACACGCTCGGGATCCCAGATACTGAGTACGAAGCGCGCGTTACGATGCCCTCTGGTGAGTTCTCACGTATCGTGCGCGATCTCTCGCAGCTCGGTGAGAGCGTGCGCATCGATGTGAGCAAGGAGGGCGTGCGCTTCGCTAGCGAGGGTGAGGCCGCGAACGGCAGCGTGCTTCTCCGACCGACAGAAGGTGCTGGTACTAGCTCAGGGTCCAAGATCAAGGCGAAGAAGGAAGATGATGCCGATGAGGATGAGGGGGATGAAGAGGACGGCGAAACAAAGGTGAAGAAGGAAAAGACGAAGGTGAAGAAAGAGAAGGATGGCGATGTTGAGATGGTCGATGATGATGAGGACAAGGACGCGCCCAAGAGTGATGATGAGGGCGAGGAGGAGCAGGACAAAGAGGATGAAGATGACGAAGATGATGAAGAGGGTGGGAGCAAGAAGCGGAAGAAGAAAGCGCGTGTTTCATTCTTCTTGCTTGTCGTTCCCTATCTAACCCCCGTGTCGTTATAGGCTAGCTCATCAAAATCCAACAAGAAAGCCAAAACCTCCAAATCACGTAAGGGCAAGAAGGGCGGCGACTCAGATGACGAGGAGGACGTAGCGGGTGTCACAATCGAGATGAACCAACACGTCTCACTCACTTTCTCCCTCAAATACTTGGTCAACTTCTCCAAGAGCGCAAGCTTGTGCTCGAAGGTGCAGCTCATGTTGAGCAACGATGTGCCGCTACTTGTGTGTATTGCTTCCCATTCTGCGTTTTCTTCTCTTATACTGACTCTTTCGTCCCTCGTAGGTCGCATATGAGTTCGGGCAGGGCCATATCCGGTACTACCTCGCGCCCAAGATCGGGGACGACTAATCGCATCAGCCTCCCTCTCCTCAAACGTCTTGTAATGGGACCCGCAAAATCATATCCATTATATCCTGCCATATATATTCCCGTCTTTCTATCTGCTCGCGCTCTCGCTATCACACAGTCTCCACCCAATGCGTTCGATATCGATCCGTCATCTGCTCGTGTTGTTGTATTTTTTTCATTGTTAAATAAACATTTTATTCCTTTCGCTTGCGTTGCGTACATCTCTCAGCGACTCTGTTGAATGTTCCTTCTATTCCAGGGGTGGAAACTGCTAAGGGTCCTCGAGAAGTGTCATAGACTGACGATGAAGAAAGAGGAATGCTAAAAGGCAACGGCTCTCAAATTAAACATCAGTAAATAGAGGTGCCGCTGTACGCGCCGCGGTTCGGCCGCCTCCAATTAGCTACCGACGCCCATTGCTTACCCATAATATATGCGGCTGACCTTCTATTCACGCCGCTTTATCCCTCCAGAAACCCCAGGGCATGGACACAAGCAAGGCCCTAATAGCAGAGCAAGGCGTGCAGTGGAAGCCCTCGCTCAGCCAACAGCGCAAGATTCCAGATCCCCTACACACTCGCCTCCCAGATGAGCTCTTCCTCCAGATCTTCCAGTTCATCAAGAAAGATGAGCATCTCATAGAGATTGCTAAGGCATCATCTCGCTTCAATCACTTGTCGTTAGAGATACTATTCGCTCGATACAAAGTCAGCATTTCTAGCGGGGTCGTCACTCTCGGATCCAAACACCACTCAGTGAAGGCTCTTCCAGGCCTTGCCGTATCCCTTGCCGCAGATAATGCCGTCCTGAAATATCTATCCTGCAACTTGACAGAGGACCTTGAACGCAACAGTAATCTCGGGCCTTTAGTCACTCGCATACGAGCGTTAACTCGCTTCATCTCGCGATTGGCTTCAGTCGAGCGTGTGTCTCTAAAAGCGCAGTTCTTGATACCGGGACCAGCGGGCGATGCTCTTCTTGATCTTCTGAAAGTCGTCGTGAATAGGTCGTGCACGTCCCTACGCATCACATCTTTCCTCCCAAGCATTTCAGATTGGGAAAGTCTATCTGGCACACTGCCAGAGAAAACTCAGAATTGGGCATCCACAATTCTCCAGCACGCGCCGCTTATCGGGAGCTTTTTTCTTCCAGAAAAGGAGGAACCTCCCCTTCGACTACGGGCTACAGAGCTCGAAGTATGCCTCATCGAAACACTCCCTGGCTTTCTTCGTCCTTTTTATATCGACATACTTGCCACATCACCACGCCTCACTACCTTATCGTTCACGCGTATTTCTGATGCTAAAGCATGGGCTGAACTCGTTGAAGGGGTTCAACTTCCGGCTCTATCTTCTTTTGCTATAACCAGCTGCACCATTCCCGCAGTGACGCTTGCCCAATTTTTTACTAATCATCCCACTATTACTGACCTCGATATTCGTGGCCTCACACTCATAGGGGATGATGACGCTTTTCTTGCAATCGAACTCGCCAACGCTCTTCCTGCGCTCAAATATGTCAAAACCTCCCCCAGATTCCTGGTCCTAAATCTACTGGATCTAAACGCCTTCCCCGCCCTGGAATCTATTACCCTTCTCTTCGGGAAGAAGAAGTCCGCTCTCGATCGATTAAAAAAGACGATGGCAGCTTTCTTGAATATATCGGCGTGCCAAAATCGCATTTCCCTTACTATGGAATTCAGCAGCGCTAAGCCGTTTGAGGAGTGGATTTTCCTTAGAACTGCAGGGGCTGAGATGGAATCGCAACCAGAGAGCCTGATGCAGTGCGTAAGGAGCTTTACTGTGAGTACTCATGGCAAGCAGCCTTTCGAGCTCGCTGCGTTAGCTCGGATTCCCAACTGGCTACGCTTATTTCCAGCGCTGGAGGAGTTCACAATCAGTCATCGTTGTTTGCCCAGGGGGCTCCACCGCCCACCAAACGGATTCATCGACGGGATCATCAGCCAATGCCCTTTTCTGAAAACTGTACGCGTAGATCTCCGCGGCAGGAACAACTGACTGCAGCTGAAAGTGTACGTTCACTCATAATTTCATACTTTCTAGTAACAGCTGATGTAGGAAATCAATTCATAGTATTCCGATGCTTTTAGTTAGGGATACAATTGATACATTTTACAGATAAAAAAAAGCAAGATACCATACATACACATACCACTCCAGCTCCATGTATTACATGTATTACGATACCCCAACCATCATACTGTATCACAACTCAAGCAATATAGCCGCATTGGACGTTTTAACATTCACAGAGCTGTTCAAGTCCTTCGACCCCGCCCATTGCGCGTTCCCATGAAGTATCGTCTTGCTAATGTATCGGTAGCTCACACTTCGGCTGCGCTCTTTCCCGCTTGGGTCCTCGACGTCGTGGTTCTCGCGTACCGATGCCGCGTGGTTAGACGTCGTCAGGAAGAACTTGCCCTCGTATGAGGGGTGCAGCGATATTGTTGCAGGGCTGTTCGACGTCTTTCCATCGAGGCGAAGGGTCGAGTCCACGGGGGCAGTCGGGAACTTGATGTTCAAATGGCCGTTAGACGTCGCTCCATTGACGTGGAATTGCCCTCCTTTGCCTGATTCAGACATGAGGCTCACGTTGGCGTCGATCACGCTGGCAGGAAGTGGAGTGGTTAGATGGGTGTCTAGGGAGTAGTACGGGAATACTTACTTGTTGCTGGTTCGGATGACAAGGTTGGGAGAAGACGAATCTTGCTGGCTGGTGAGTCCAACGTCTACTTTGATAGGGGCATTGGAAGTTTTGAGGATAAGAGACCTTGAGGAATTGAAGGATCCTTGAATTGGACTATTCGAGGTTGTAATGTCTCCCGCTTTAGCATAGAGGGACTACATTCTGGTCAGCAAAGATGTAGTGCACGTAAGTACGATCACTCACCTGAATGTGAATGGGTGCGTTGGAACCTTTCAAGGAAATGATTTGAAAGTTGACATCGTCGGACAGACCCATGACCCGCTGTAGCGTGTTTGGAACATCGGTTTCGAACTTCTTGATAAGCAAAGGCGAGGTATCCGCTGATATAGGGAGAACGATGACGGTTTCAAAGTACAACCGATCCTGGAGTCTGGAAGGATAACGGGGCAGATTTGGCGACTGAACAATTGTCAGGTTAGAGAGTGCTGACGCTTCTGTCCGATGCACAAACTCACAAATATCCCCACACCAACTTCTCCTTTACCGCGCTTGACCAGACAAGCCTTGGCAGTATCTCGAATATTCTCACGGAAATAGTGGATAGTGACATGCACCTTTGCGACATCCGACTGCTCTTCAGATGTCACGATGTCCACACTCCCAGAGGACAGCGGCCCTCGGGAAAGTAGGAACAAGGCTTCAGAGTCCACTGGGAGGTCGAACGTAGTTTTTGAGGAGAAGGGGAATGAGGACGGGGGGATGATTGTACCGTCAGTCGGAGGATAGCCTGGGTAGCCTGAGTCGGCGCTCCACCAGTCTCCACCGCTCACGCAGCGATCAAGGCTGATTCCAGCTGGGATCGGGTAACTCTGCATTTCAGCGATAAACTTTTATGAGCTCGCACTGCAGAACGAACAAGAAACCACTAAAGATGGTACTCACAACACTGTGGCGGTGAGGATAGCTCCAGTGGGCAAGATTGACAACACTTTGCACAAACACAGTGAATAGGAACCAGACTAGCGCTGCGACGAGGAAAGCCTTCAAGAATCGCCGGGGAGTAGGCTCAGCCGGATATATGACAGCATTGTAGTGTCGCGGGGTGGAATATGACTGAGCCGCAGGATTTCCTTGAACCGGAATTGGTCCCGACTGATACGTCCCGTACGCGGGTGGACGTTGTTGCTGCAACGGTTGAGACGCGTTACCAGCGGGAGGTGCACCCCCTTGCTGTGGTCCAGTCGGTCCTTTGTTATCTATGATAGCCATGGGTGAATTCGTGGATAGTTGGAAATGAGTCCGCGCCTGTTAGACAGCCTATGGTTTGTAATATATAGCTTCTGTTGAGCGCTCAAGGCGAGAAACCATATGGATTTGGACTGCGGGAGCTGCGCCAGATGGTATCGCCGCAGTCATCGGGTTCAGCTGCAATGATGAAGTGATGTCAGGCCAGGCTCCAACAGATTTCTATTATTTACGCAGCTTAGATGCTTGGCACGACCATGTGACTTCTATTCTCACCCTTCTGCTGTATCCATTTCGACGTCAATGAACCGTCTCTAGTACTTGCATCGAATTCTTGCACCAAAAATCGGTGTCTCTTTGGTCTTCCTTTATCCCACTCTTCCTTACTCACTTTTATGGGCCATTCGGCATTTCGGTCTTTCACTACATACACCATCTTGCTCAAGCTCTTGAAGTGCTGGACGGCTCCGAAAGGCATTTCTTTCTATTATTGGAGCCTGGATGTTCATTGTTTGTTCGACTAACGATATGCCGCATATAACCCAAGCACTGAAACTCAGCGAAAATTCAGACAGTATCCTGCGCCTTCTAGTCCTCATTTTTAAAAAATCCTATCGACTCCTTGCAGGACGATAAATCACTTTTGAAAGCATGACTGCAATGTTTCACTAGTGTCATTTCTAGTGTTGTTTTTTTTAAATCCCAGTTGTTGATCTGGTGGAATTGACTCGTTGGGCCATTATTACCTGTGGGATCATGGTATCGAGCATAGACATATCAGCCTATCGAACCTTTTGCTAGGCCTGAGCACGGGCGTAGGCGCTTTCAAAGACTTTGACCTGGCTCCCTTCCTAGACTTGTCCGGCGCAAGCGGTGACAACTTCGCAGCGGAAGCTGGCAAGCGACCTAACGCACTCCCTTTCGTGACGATCGACCTCCTATACAAGGAATATTTGATGGGATACTCGACTATTTTTACTGCAATGCTATCCAATTATTCGTCTGGATCTTCGTCTAGGTTTGCCTAGCCACATTATAAAGGTGCAAATGAACCAGCACTTCTGCTACGAGTGCAGATAATCCGTGATTCAAGTTTCAATCCACAGCGTCTCAGCATAAGTATTCTGTTGCTTACCACACAGTCGCGTATATTATGTTCTCGCATGGTAAGTATGCCCTCATAGACTATAAATAACAAGCTTATATTTAACGACAGATTTACAAAGTACTATGCAAAAGGTTACACATAGCAGTGGGTGCGTTACAAGCCCATATGAATAAAAGGAACCCAGCGTTTAAACGAACATCCCTCAGTACGTAACTTGGTGACAGCATGGTGCAACGCTTCAGCGGCATCTGCAACATTTGGATTTTTCTGTGTGCCGTCGGACCCCACCTTATCTTTAAACAGAAATTCGTAAAAGGTATCGGCGACTTTGGGCCCATCTTCATCCACGATCGACCTTTAAATGACAGAATGAGAGGAAGGGAGAATATTCATCAGTTGGATACACTTACCACATAGTTCCAACAACTCCGCGAAAGCCAGCAAAGAGCAACGAAGCAGCAAGATGCATTGACTCGTCGGGCAAATTCTCCGCACCCATGGCGGTCTCGCAAGCACTGAGGAAGGCAAGGGAACCAGTTGGGACGGACTGCTTCATAATCTCTTTCACCTTTAACTCGCGTCCATCATGCAGGACGAGGCCGCTGTTGAGTGGGTTTGTCGCATCTTGTTTACCATGACAGGCAAAGTGCACAATATGACTGCTTGGAAGATGAGACACAACTTCCTCCACTATCGCAGGGCGATCCTCGACACCCAGCTTGACCAGAGAACTCACCGATAGACATGCGGAGGCATGCTTCTCGATCAGTTTTAGCTCCTTCTCCGTGGATGGCAATGGGACTCCATTCGGGGTGTTTGCCTGGACAATGACCATCAACTTGAAGTTATCAGTAACTTCAGATTGGTCGACCAGCAGTGATTTCAGCGTAGGTGTGTATGACGAAATAACATAATCGAAAACACATTCTGGAGCCTTCTCTGTAAAACTTCCTGCCGCGTGAATTGGAAGAAACGAGAACGGCCCTGTGGGACACCACCAAAGCCGAGGCGGGGAGCTAGTTTTCTGCAGTCGCCATTAGCAAAGATCTAGACGCATGCCCACTTAAGAATTTTGGGGAGCGTACCTGCAAATCCATCGAGGAAAAAATAGGTTTCACTATGGCCTCCCAAATAATTGCGAGTATCTCTTGGAATATTATCTCGTCTTTCTTTACAGAAGTACTATCGCTCGCTGGATGGCCTGCTCTATTATTTTGGTCAACGTTTCGGAGGCCACCCATAGCATCACTGAGATTGTCGAGCTGGGATTTCTTTATAGATCCATATCTTGCACCACAAGCAATCTGAACTACTTTCGCAAGTTCGATGACATTGTCTTGGCTGCATCTTGGAAGCGGAACAGACGTGATATTCGATGTGATGATGAGTGCAGTGCATCCAGATTCACTGGCGTTAAGAATGACGATAGGGCCATGGATAGCGGCCATTTTCAGTTTGCTGATTGGAACTGGGAGAAGGAACTCATTGAAGCCATCCAAAAGGCGAATTTGGGCCAGTACCGAATTCCATTTATGTTGTACTTCGCGATAATATGCAGCCTCTTTTTCCGTCTTCAATCGCTTCCACTCTGATTTGCCGAAGGCGCTCAGGCTCCAGGATATCTCACGTTGAGACCCTCGTTCAAGAGCCAATGAAAGGTCTCTGAACTCCTTTGCAAGATCGTATGATTTTAATTCTAGGGCAGCCAACGGTGGCCGGAGTTGTAGAGCCTGCGACCAGAAAACAGATCGGCCTTCATCAAGGAAGGTCACTGCTTTGCCGTACTCGCCTACTCGAATGGCTGAAGCAGCAGCATCGCGAGCAAGCCCGTCAATCCCCTCTGTCAATTTTTTGTGACGCGAGACTAAATCCAAACCAACAGCAACAACTTGAGGAAGGAGGGTGACAGCTGCCTCGTAAGCTTCTAAAGCGTATTCTGGGTGATTCTTTATATGTTGAATCCACTTCTTTGAAACTTCAAAACGCTGGAGCGGGGAAGAGTATTCATAAAAAACTGAACTACGAAAAGCTTCGATTGCATGTTCCAAGTCAGAAGTCTGTTGCGAGAAGTTGAATCTGTGCAGTAGACACAGAGCAAGCTCTCGTAAGTAGTCCGATTGTAGCGGGTGGGGCGGAGGCTTCAGCCTGATTACTTCTCTTTGAAGTGCAATTGCTTCATCAAGATCCTTCATTTGGTGAGTCAGTTCAAATTTCCTATCAAGGGCAGCAGATAGACTATTGAGTGAGCGGAATCGCTCTGGATGAGGAGCAGGCATCAATATGAGCGCTTCCTCCTGCAGCGAGATGAGTTCCTCTACGTCGTTCATATGCCCAGTCTTCTCGAATCGCATATTGAGGACAGCGGCAAGATTATTGAGACAGCCAGATCGCTCTGGGTGGGGAGAAGGCGTAAGGGCTAGTGCAGATTGGTGAAGTAAAATAGCCTCGTCAATATCTTCCTTCAGCTCTGTTAGTCCAAACCGTGCAGCTAGAGAAATTGCAAGGTTGCTCAAAGCTTTGAACCGATATGGTTGAGACTTAAGTGTATACAAAAGTGCTTCTCGCTGAAGAGCAATGGCCTCGTCGATATCTTCAATCTGGAGAGTATTAGAAGATCGCGCCACAAGAGCAATTGCGAGATCGACAAGACATTTTGGATACCCAGATTGGGATGCTGAGGTTGACCTGAGAGCTTCTCGAAGGAATGAAATCGATTTATCAATATCCTCGACATTTCCTGTTTCATCAAACCGGTTAATGAAGGCATTAGCCAGGTTGGCCAGCAATGTAGATCGAGCCGGATGGGTAGCAGACACTGATGCGAGCGCCGCTTGGTAAAGCGAGATTGCCTTCTCAAGATCATCAATATTTCTAGTGTCAAGAAATCGGGTAGTATGGACCCCAGCAACGTTATTGAGTGTGCTGAACCTGCCTGGATGAGAGGGAAGTCCGAGTGAAAATACTTCTTGGTTAAGTAAAATTACTTCATTGTTATCTTCGATCTGGCCAGTCTCGCTATATCGTGTATCAAGGGCAACAGCGAGGTTACCGAGAGAGATTGATCGCTCTGGGTGGGGAGCCGGCCTAAGTATCAATGCTTCTCGATGAAGTGCAATTGCCATATCAATATCGGCAATTTGGCCTTTCTGATTAAACCGTGTGAGCAGATTTCTGGCAAGACCATCGAGCACAGTAGATTTCCTGTAATATGTGGGAGAAAATAGGTCGAGTGCTTCCTTCTGAAACAAAATAGCCTCGTCAAGATTTTCTATCTTGCCAATCTGGTGAAACTGAGTAGCAAGAGCAGAAGCAAGATTGGTCAGAACGTTTGGCCTGCCAGGATGTGGAGAAGGTGTCAACACAAGGGCTTCTCTATAATGAAGAATTGCCTCGTTCATATCTTCGATATGGCCATTGTGACGAAATCGTGCATGGAGCGCATCGCCAAGTTCATTAAGTGACACAAATCTGGAGGGATGAGGAACAGGTTTGAGAATAAGTGCGTCTCGGAGATGTCCAATGGCCTCATCCACATCCTGAAGCTGACCGGTCTGCCCAAATCTTCTCAGAAGGGTGGAAGCCAGATTGTTGAGAGACATGTCGCGGTCAGGGTGGGGAGCAGGTGTAAGGTCTAGTGCTTCTCGTTGAAGTGCAATTGCCTCTTCGACATCATTAATGTGACCGGTCAAGGTAAATCTCTTACATAAAGCAACTGCAAGGATATTGAGCGACTTGAATCGACCAGCATAAGAAGTCGGGCTAAGTGCAAGTTCTTCCCTTTGATGCAAAATTACCTCCGTGATATTCTCAATATTCCCAGTTTTCTCAAATCGTGAAATAAGAGCATTGGAAAGATTGCAAAGGGAAACAGAACGATGAGGATGGAAATCAGAATGAAGGCCAAGTGCTTCTTTATAAATTGAGATTGCTTCATCAATATCTTCAATCTTGCCACTCAATTCAAATTTTTTATGCAGAAAGACACCAAGATTGTTGAAAGAGTCAACTTTTGCAGGATGATGAGCTGGGATAAGCTTGAGTGCATCCCGATGGAAAGTAATAGCCTCGCAAATGTCTTCACTCTTCCTAGATATGTCATATCGTTTGGAAAGAGCATCTGCAAGATTTCCGAGGAAGACAAAGTGCTCTATATGTGAACCTGGAGGTAGCGTGATCGCTTCCCGATGAAGTAAAATCACTGCATCAATATCCTCACTTCGACCAGTCTGCTGAAATCTCATATGAAGAACCTTGATGAGATCCCCGACGGAGTCAGGTCGTCGAGGATGGGGAGCAGGTCGAAGGTCGAGTACATCTCGATGAAGCATGATTGCCTCATTAAGATCTTCGATCTGATGGCTCAGTCTAAATCGTCTAGCGTGCGCATTTGCAAGATTTCTGATAAAAACAGCATATCCTGGATGGGTGGCGGGAGAAAGCTGAATGAATTCTCGGTGAAGGGCTATTTCCTCATCGACATCTTCGATCACACCACCGTGGTTAAACCTAGCAGAAAGAACCACGGCGAGGCTATTAACGGAGTTGCGCCGTTCGGGATGAGGAGCGGGTCTCAGTCCCAACGCTTCTCGATGCAGTTCGACAGCCTCATCCACGTGTCTGACCTCGCCGCTGAAGAGGAATCGTGTATGCAAAAGCGCAGCAAGATCACCAAGGGCGGTTGCTCGGTTCGGATGTGGGGCGGGAGCGAGCCGAACTACTTCTCGGTCAAGTGTAATTGCTTCATCCAGATGTTCAATGTTCCGAGACTGGCGGTAGAGCATAACAAGTACATTGGAGAGGTTGTGCAGGGAACTCGGTCGTTCTGGATGCGGCTCGGGTCTAAGCATGAGTGCTTCGCGGGCAAGAGTTATGGATTCCTCCAAGTCAGGAATATGAGTATTACGCTCAAACCGATCTTTCAGGAAGCATGAAAGATTACTTATGCTATCAGCTAGAAGTGGATGCTGTGGAGAAAGAATGCGTAGTAGTTCTCGTTGAAGAGAGATTGCGTCATCCAGGTCTGAGAGTTGTCCGCCCTGTTGGTATTGCTCGTAGCATTGAAGAGCAGCGTCGAACATTTCGCCTTCAGCATCATCTTCTTCCATTTCCTCCGTAGAATCAAACCCGGAACCTGGTGCAGATGTCTACAAAAACTGTCAGATCGTAAATTAATGACAAATTGTATTTTTATGCGCACAGTCTCATTCTCACTGGCTTCATCATGGTTGCTCTCTAAAAATGGCGACACCTCTTGGTCTTTGTCACTGAGAACTTGAGAGACTGTTTTGTTAAGCAAAGAGGAAGCATAAAGAAAGTCTTCATCCTCTGGCATGACAGAGAATCTTGTTAAAAGAGCTGCTGCGAGATTTCGGCGCATCCCCTGCCGGTCCAGCTCAGGAAACTGAGGCATCTGGCTGGCAATGTAGGCGTCTCTGAGAAGCGTGACAGCTTCATTCACGTCATGCGTCTGACCTGTGCAATAAAAACGCACAATGAGCGCCTGCGCGAGACCGTCATTGATCATGATCGTCTGTTCGACCGGTAAGGAAGGAGACTCGTCCATTTGGAGAGCTTTCCGTTGCATTGAAATCGCTGCGGTGAGACGCGAGACCATTTCTGCCTGCTGAACCTCGCTGAAGATTAATTGTTTAGCGTGGTGAACTATCTCAAGCATCTTTTGATATTCGCTCTCTTCTTCACGATCGCTCTGAATTATAAGGTCGATATGTAAATGAGGGCACACGGCAACAGATGAAAGGCGCACTAGGGACTGAGATTCCTCATTTTTTCCCAATCTTCCACCGCTGCGAAGCTGCAGAGCTTCACTACGGAGGGAAACTGCCTCCACTAAGTTTTGATGTTCGCCAGAAGCCCAGAATCGGGCGAGTGAAGCTTCGGACAGATCAGCGAGTGACTCGGGTCGGCATGAATGGGCTATGTCCCGTTGGTCGAGGACATTACGCAGAAGCTGGGCCGCTTTATCTAGGCTAGATATCTGCACAACCTGCTTCCATTCGTTTACGACACTGGTACAAAGACGACTTGGTGTCTTGTAGGCCGAGTCGTGCTCGGTATTAATATCGGTATTGGTATATTCATCTATCTTGCTCCTCTAACTTTAATGCCTGAAAGAGAGGCATATATTTGGGAATCTAGTCACTCACCTGGGAACCGTGTAGGTTCTTGGGATCATCCATCAAGAATGCTGATTGAGCAGTTGATCAAGTAGATCAGTCGTCCGACGAGTAGTTCCAAAGCCAAAGTTCAACTTGAGTTCAACAGGAGGAGACAGATAGAAAAAGTGATGATAGCAGAATCCTGAATCTCTCTCGCAACGCCGTTTTTCTTGCCGCTTTGTCGATGCACGCTATAAACTCGTGTAGTGTACGTTTTTAAAGTCAACGGCGTCTACTTCTTGCCAACTCGGGCTTCACCGTTTCAGCTTCAGCGCTTCATAAGTTTGGAGCAAGCCTCTGTTCCGGCCCGGCACACCGGGCTCCTTCGTGGAAGCGGCTTGGGATAAAGTATTCCACATACCGACATCGTTCAACTGCCTGTGATATGTAGGATGTATGCCTCCAATTCACCCTCTACATCATGTTCATATTTCATCTCCCTTATTCTTTCCGCTTCATGCTATCATGCCTGTTATCGTGTCTGTCCTCTCTGCTCTGGTTTATGGATTCCTATATAAACATACCTCTCATCGCCATATTGTTATTTCACCTCTGATATACCAATTCATCCCGCGGCGGGATATGTGGCGGTCTATATATTCTTAGGTGCATGCTTCAGTATTGAGTTCCGAAAATGCAATACTATGCATCCAGCTAATCAATTCCGAACTGATGAGCTATGCGATATATACCTATGCCGCGACACCTTCGCCCTCATCCTGCTTCCTATGCCGCTTCCTTTTCTTCTTCGATGACCCATCCGTAGTTCCATCCTGCGCCGACTTCTCCTCCGCACTAGCACCTGGAGCCTCCACCTGCTCCTCCCCAGCCTTCCGCTTTCGCTTCTTGCTCTTCTTCCCCGCTTCCTCTCCTCCCTGCCCACCCGCACCCGGCGCCGGTTCCGCTTCATGCATATCCACATCCGCCGGTACCCCATCCTCTCCGCCGCTCTCTCCTTCCGCACCCGCAGCCTTCGCCTTCATGCGCTCCTTCTTCCCCTTCCTCTTCTTTGGCTTCTCGCTCTTCTCTCCGACAGCGCCTCCACTAAGGTTCTTCCCAACGCGTTCACCAAGCTTCGACTTGAGCTCCTTGAGCTTCTCCTGCCGCTTCGAGCCCCACTTGCGCTCCTTCTCCTGCCGATAGGGCGCATATTTCTTCACGCTCATGTATTCGTTGAGCTCTTGGTCGGTGGCGAGCAGGATTTCGGCAGGTGTGAGGGAGTAGGTGGAGGCTTGAACAGGGACGTATTTGAAGCGGGTGGGTATGCCGCCGACCTAGAGAGAAGGGGCGGTAGGTCAGTAGGGCTTAGCAATAGATAGTGGAGAATGCGACCCACTAGGTCATTGAAATCAAGCCCATAAACTTCGTCCATATACTCCTCCACTTTCTTCTTCCTCATCTCCTCCGTCCCATCCCACTCCTCATCATCAAACCTCTCCACATCCGCATCCATGCGATCTACATCTACGCCCTCATTTTCCTGTTCCTCCTCCCCGCCCTTCTTTTTCTTTTTCTTCTTTTTCTTCTTGCTGCTTCCAACCGCAAAGGTGCCCTCGTCATCCGACATGGGAATATTCCCGATATCAATATCATCCCCCCAGCTCGGCTTCCCCATCTCATCCAGCTGCACGTCCTCCTCGTCCTCCCACTCCTCGCCCTCCTCCGGCAGCACCTCGTCCCCTCCAAACAGCCCTTCCATTTGCCGATCGTGCTTCTCCGGGTCCCATTCGCCTTCCAGATCGAGCTCTTGCAACAACGTCTCGTCTACCTCCGCGCCCTCCTCATCGCTCTCCCTCCGGCGCTCCTTCAGCCCGCCCTCCTTACTGATCATATCGAGCTTCCGCCGGATCTCGCGCATCTTGAGCGCCTTCAACCGGCGCACCTCCTCCTTGCGCTTCTGGACCTCTTCCTCCTTGCGCTGCTTCTTGCGCTCTCGCGCGTCCTTACGAGTAGTGTCTTGCCGGCGGACGAGCGAGGGCAGATTACGCGGGAAACCGGGGATGACGGCTGCGTCGGGCTCTTCAAAGCGGTGGTTGTAGGATGTCTCGAAGTGCGAGGCGAGGGAATCGAAGGAGGAGTCAGAGAGCGCGCCGCTGTCGTCCTCACCTTCGACATTGTTGTCTGCATCAGAGTGTTCTTCGGCTTTGGCCTTGCCTTTGCCTTTTTTATTGGATGTAACTTCGCCATAGGTAGGCACATAACCCTCAGAGCGGTCGATCCATCCACGGTTCAGTATGTAGCTAGATAAAAGGTTAATGAGCAATGTGTGCTCCAGACTTTCAACAAATAGACGTACCTCATGAGAAATTCCTGGTCTTGCTCTACCTTCGACTTTTTCTTCTCCTCCACCCCCTTTTTTTTCTTTTTCTTTTTCTTTTTCTTCTCCTTCTCGCCATCTTCCGGTTCCCCTGCCCTCTCATCCTCCTCCTTTACCTCCTTTCCTTCCGCCTCTTCTGCATCTCCGTCCACACTGACCAATTCCCTCAAGTCACCGACCTCTCTCTCTAAGAACGCCCGGTACTCCTCTTCCTCCCGCTCCTGCTCATCCTTCGTTTTCTCTCGGGGTATCAGGAGTCCATCATCGTCCTCGTCATCCACTTCGGGTATAGCAGTGTGAAAAGCGGCAATAGTCTCGTCGCGAAGAGCGGCTTGTTCTTGCACGTGCGGTAAGGGTTCTGGTGAAGGTGACCGAGAGCCATGCAGCACGGCCTCCATAGCAACTTGACGGAGGGTAACGGGTTTTGACTGAATAAATGAGCTTAGTAAAAATATCACATTGAAACGTAAATGAACGATGCATACCTTGTCTTTCGACTTTTTAGGTCCAACTGTAGGTTCTGCGACTTTCTCTCGTTCCTCTGCATATCAACTATCAACATTGTGTCTTGTTCGAGAAATCTAAGCATCCTCACCTCCGAAGATGTTCTTGTCCGACTCGTAAATAGCAGGGTCCTTCTTCCTGATCCGGGCAAGTGTCCTGAGGATGGCGACGTCAACAGCAGGGGTGAGTTCCTCGCCATGCTCATCTTCTGACTCATCGGACTCGGAATCTGACGATATATCAGAGCCACCATTGGACCCTTCATAATCAGAGCCATATTTTAACTTCACTGGTAGAAGTAAGTGTTGAATGAGCAAGACGAAGACAGAAAGCAGCGAAAGCTACGCACACTTCTCCAGCTCCTCCCGCTCCTTCCTATACTCAAATGCCTTCGCATAGTGCTCGTTAATCGTGAGCTTCACGTCCTCGAATCCATCGTCTGAGTCTGACAGCATCGTTCGAGATTCTTGAGCCAGTCGTCTTCACGGTTGAGCTCAGAAAAATTGAATCCGCGTGACGCAGACCGTTAAATCCGCCGTGTGTCTGACGCGGCGCGTGCTACTGGTTGCGCATGCAACATTGATGGTAGTTTGTATTTCATTTCTGCCCGAGTAAACGACGGAAATATACCATATGGTGTAATTATTGCACTGATAGTCATAGCCCCAGGGGTTACCTGGGCCACTACTACTAGCGCCGACCTGCGCTTCTTCCTTGCGGACGCTCACCATGATCATCCTCGACGAGCCCGAGCCTAACGAACGCTCGCCGCTCAAGATCAAGTCCCCAGAGAGCTATCCGAACACGATACTCTCCCCAGTCCAGCGCAGCAACGATGAAAACCTTGGCTCAGCACCCCCACCTTATGTTCTTGCGTCCTCCAGTTCCAGTGTACCGCAGCAGGCGCCCTCAGGCTCGGGCAGATCGTACCATACCATCGCCATCCCGATACCGCTGCCCGAGCCCTACACGAGGCGGTCGCTGAAGCGCCTTCTGAAAGCGTGGCTGGTCGCCGTGCTTGTCCTCGCGTTAATGAGCTTCCTGTTCCAGAGCCTGGGCGAGGTGATCAACAAGTACGAGCGCCACCACTCGCCGTCGAAGCCGCCATCATGGTCTAAACCGCCGCCTGTGCGTATATCTTGTATATGACTTATGGAATGCAACTGACTTGTGAAGAATTTTTATTTGTTATCTTCAGCCTAAATCCCGGAATCCCAAAGGACCCAGGGGTGGCAATGACCGAGGTGGCAGGCTCCCACCCCCGCCGCACGATCCATGGATTTTCCTCCCCGATGTTCCTCGACACGCAGACGACATGGAACGCCGGCCATGGCCTGTGCGTGGGCCGTTAGCCCCAGTCTTTGCGACGGCGTCGTCTCCTCTTCTTCCCCCTAGTCAAGAGGATTCATGGCTCGGCGAGAGCTGAACCATTCCACCTCCTTCTCGTTTTATTCGTGCGTCTCTCGTCCTTTCTCCCCATCTAGCCCTGTACTAATCTAACTGCAGGTTAACGACACACTTTAAGGAAATCAACAAACATCCCAAGCTGAGGTAGGCATTAACTCCACACATACCCATGTACCGCGCGAGGTGGAGGCGTCAGGGATTAGAGCCATGACTCATCGACAGGCTCCAGGCTGCGCATATGTATACTATTTTTATATCTTCTTCCTCTTCTGTCCACCTACCACTGGCTATCGTGTTCAATTTTAGTCCAATACGCACATTGTCTTTGCAGACCACAACTTGGTCCAAGATTCATCACACTCATGACACGACCAGCTGGAGCCTGCGCTGCAGGTCTTATGCTCAGTTGGGTGACATTGCGCGATGCACATGAGCTGACTGCTGAAGGTCATGTTCATTAATTGCCGCCTAAGTCCATTTAGTACAAAGCACAGAAGGCGAACTGGCTGCCTTTCTTCTGGATCCTCTCACGCCCATATTTCCTATCTCTCTTCCATCCAACTAACGACACCACGATCCAGAGCTGCTCATATACAACATTTCCTGAACTTCTCGCCATATCGATGATCTCCGTCAATCGTATGTCGAATTCGCACTGGCGAATCACTAAATATTTCATCCCCTTCACCGAGGACTTGATTATACCATCCCAACGCCAGAAATTTCGCAGTGAATACTGCTTACCACTTGGAAATCCTAACCTTCTATCAGACGCCCACCTCGCCCTGCATCCAAGGGACATAGTCTGTTCTTGTCGTACGTCTAAGTATTTTTATCATTCAGAGATCCACTGGACCCGAGCTGATCTTCAAACCCTCAGCACTCATGACTCGCTCACCCAGACGCGTTAAGGCCCAAGCCCAAGCTGTCACGATCTCTCTCCGTCCTGCCCATTTCAATCGACGCCGAGTGGCGTACGTGATCGTTTTCGTACTAATGCCGCTGGGCTGGACTGACGTTCTTCTCTCTTCTCTTTCCTCGAGGATGCACGCAGCCATGGGCGGCGTCCAACGGAAGCATTCTAGGGTGTTGACTCAGTCGTGGTACGCATTCGACGCTACCAGTGAGCCAATTTACTCACAGACAGTTTATTCACGGAACATGCGCACCGAATAATTTATTCGCAGAACGTGTCTAAAGAACCAATTTATTCATACCCGTGTTTCTGCAGGGAATTCTTCTTCGCATTGTCTCTGATTCACTCCGCTCAAGACGCACCAAGAAACCCATCATCAATCCAACATGAGCAAGAAAATGCGATATTGGGTGCTCTTGTATTTGACATACGACGTGACCGAACCCGAAGAGCTACACGCACATTCAATATTCTCACCTCGTCAACGGCGAAGTACCCCCTGCGAAAAATCCAACGAACCTTTGTCACTGCTCTCTTCCCCTTCCTTGATCCCCGCTCGTGCCCCCCCCTTTTTTTTACAGCCCCGATTCTCGAATGCGAGTTATCGTTGACACTGTCTTCTTATCAAGTAATGCTGGGGACAAATCTGGGAGTTTCTCTGGAACGTCAAAATCTTCTGGAATCTACACGTCAAGTTAATAACAAGAAGTTGAACAACAAAAACTCCCGTTGAAGCTCAAGTCTGCCTTGACGCGTCGTGGGTTTCCCACCGTATCGTTATCGCTATCGCATCGATAAGGCACGTCCTCTTTATGATCTTTGCGTCATTAATGGAGACCCTAGCCTGAAAGAGAGTTGAGACAGTCGGGAGAATTTGTCGAGTGTGATGCTTCCATCCCTGAAATGTCTGACACGATCCTTCCTTCGCTATACATAGGTCTAAACGCGATCAGCGCTTTTCGATTTAGCAATAGCAACAGTAACGTATGGTCTGTAAGTACGCGTACACAAACAGGAGGTTTAGCGGTATATGGTCTCTGGGCACATGGGGTTTATAATAAGTAGCGAGGTAACTGCGAGCAGGGAAATAGACCGCGGTACGTGTGGGATATCACATGGTTGTGGGGGGGATTATAATTAATAGGTGACTGGGTGAGTCCGTCTATGGGTTGGTCTAGGGGAATAGAAACGGAACGAGGGGTAGATGAGAAAGAAGGAAAGAAGGGAGGGAAGAAGGAAGAAAAACAGGAAAAGACATCTGAAGTAACAGTGATGAAAATATACCTCACGAAGGAGAGCCGCTCGCTCACCTCTAACGTACAACACTCCGTCTCCGCGGAAGAACATCCTATTTCCTTGAAGATCCTCATCCTCTCACGAGTGCCCCTCTTTCGCCTTCGCTTTCGCTTGCGTGTCGTCGGTATAGAACTTGATGCTCCCCGCACTGTCCACAAATTCTTTCGCGATGCGTATCTTGGACTCGCCTGTCGGCCCTGGGGGCGTGAGGTGCAGTACCAGGATGTACTCATTCAAGTATGGTGTGCCCTTTTTCGACTCTCCCCGGGCGGACATCTACCGTCGCGTGATAGTATGTTAGTTATATTATGGGGCGGAAGTGGAGGGGGAAAACACACATGGACGGTCATTTTGTCCCCGGCTTCAATCACTTCGTGGATTGTGAACTGCATCGACAGGTGGTCAGCCGACGTGCTCTAATGGCGGGTTCCTCACGGCGCGGGAGCACTTCCCGCCGCCGTCCCAGCTCGAACACCCAACAAGCACACACCTCAATACTCTTAAACATCGGCATAATCCCCCTAAAGTACTCCCCGTACTGCTTCTTATTCAGCACGGGCCGCCCCAAGGATTTGGGTAGAATGCGGTGCTCGAGCTGCTCGTCGAACACGGCCATGCAGGCGTCGTAGTCCCATATGTTGAGCGCGTCGATGTACGCGAGGAGCGTGCGCAGGTTGGGCGAGGGCTCGGGGGGTGGGGTGAATGCATAGCTTGGGGACTGGGAGGGGTTGAAAGAGTCGGCGGCGGCGGAGGACGTCATAGTGAATTTGACTCTGAGTAGTCGCGGGTGATCGAGAATGCGGGGTAGGAATTAAATCTGGGGTCCGGGGCTAGCTTTTGAAGGTAATGGAAGCAAGCAAGAGAACCTATCCTCGTATCGGTACCGTGTAAAAGAGATTTGGAAGAGAAGTTGTGGTGTGTGTGGGGGGGTTATAGATTATAAACTTTGGAGCTAAGCCTAGAGTGGGGTCCATGATATGATTAAGTACGCTTGCAGGCGATCGATATAAACTTCTTTCAGATCGCGCGTCTGCGAAAAAGGCAGGTAGCGTATAATAATGCAGCCGCCTTGGAGCTGGATTTTTCCGAATATTGGCCCTGTGGAAAGAAGGTCCTGGAATGTGCCATCGCGAGCCGAGCCCCCAGCCTGCTTTGAAGGTTAAGATCGAATTCAGTAGCTAGCAGGAGATCTGCTTATAATTCTCTATGTATATGAGAGTTGCATCGATCAAGATCGTCCCATTTTTAGGCCTTTCCGATACATGCAGGGGGGCCGTACATAGTGTCATGTCATAGGCTAAGGCTTCCCGATCATCATTTCGTCCCGTGTATAGCGCAGCGGACCCAGCGCGGCGGGGCGAGTCGTGGGAAGGCCGGCGGCCCGCCGCGGGAAAGGCCCAAAAGGGCGGGGGCATAATCACGCGCCGCTCCCTCTCCCCCGCGCAGCTCGGGTGTGCATGCCCGTTCGTGGTTAGCCTCAGACTCCTGGAGTCCTGCTAGATCCAGAGTAAGCACGACAGACGTTCGGAGTTGATGGTGCTAATCTTCGTCTTGCGACGGGTGACACTTGACAACCTGTGTACGCGTGCTCACAGAACTTCCACAGAACTCGCAATAACTGATACTAAGAGTCACTGGATATGTACAGTGCGATTTTCGATTCATCAGCATATCGACAGTGGGCGTCATCTTCACATATATATAGCCAGGTACTAAAGGGGTTACTGATGTGAGTTCTATTATACAGAGAATAGAATAGCATGGATGGTGTCATACAGCCAAGAAACCTGCGTGTTCTTTGCTCCTTCTCGTGCGTCTGAGGCTTTTCTCCTTTGCCCTTAGTGTCTTGTTGAATCAGGGGGTTCTCACCGATCCTAGTCTTCTTCGTGAATCTTCTGCCTTTGCCCTCGCTCCTCCTTCTGGGTCCTTGGCCGTCGCTCCTCTTGAATCAAGCTCCTCCCGCGTCCTTTGCCCTTGCCCCCTCTCCTCTTGTCCCATGCATCCCTCCCGTGCGGTCACACGACATACACGTTCTCCTTCTCTACCTCGTACCCCTCCAGCCGCCTGAAATACTCCACTCTCTCACGGCGCTCCTTTTCCAGTCTCTGTTCGAGTCCCTCATCAGTGCTGTATCATACAAATGCAGAAAACAACCTGAATGTACCTCTTGTCGATCAACCTCCTTATCGGGGAGCTCATCATTCCCGCCGCCACTGACACCGGGTCCATGCTGCACCTTGCCCTTCCCAGCTGCCTTCTTGCCCGCAGTCGTGCCTTTAAGCTTTCTCCGCTTGTCTTCCTCCTCTTCGTCTTCACTCTCCCCTACAGCCGCCTTGCCCTTCCCCTTCGCGTTAACACCCCGGGAAGCCTTCTTTGGCAACAGCACGCCCAAGCTCTTCGCCGGCTTCACCGGATCGATAGTCGCGCGCGCGCGTTTGGAGCCATGTGCGCTTTCTTTGTTGGCGGCGCGCGTGCGTTTGAGGCTTTTAGGCGGGGAGTCGAAGATGCCGTTAGCTACTTCATCATCTTCCTCCTCATCGTTGTCGTTGTCATGCTGTTCGGCCAGCTCGTGTGCAGCACTCGCCCTTGTGCGCGGCTTCATCGGCGACGGTGTGCTCGGCATCGAGTCCGTGCGCGGGCTGAACACCTCCTCCCCGTCTCCTGGCAAGGACGCGCGCTTCCCCGCCGTTACGCGCGCCTTGTCTTTCTGCTTGTGCGGGGTGGGAGGCATAGGGGGCGTGGCGAAGTATCCGTGCGGGCGCGGCCCCTCTTCTTCAGCGGCATCGGAGGTAGCGGGAACCAGCACCACCCCGCCCGCCTCTCGTCGCGGCTGCTCTCGCTCCGCTTTGAGCTTCCTCTCGAGTGCGAAGAAGCCGAAGGGGTCCGAATTCTGCGGGGTCGGGTCCTGGTCTTCCTCGTTGCCCATGGCAGAGTCGAACTCGCCCCATGGGTCTTGTGTGGTCTCGTCGGGACCAAATCCATCGTACGTGGGTGCTTGGGAGGCGCTGACGCTGGCGATGGGGAGTGCGTCGATAGACGATTGGGATGGGGGGAGGCCGAGGAAGTCGGCGTGTGTTGCTTGATAGGTGCGGAGGGCGAGCGGGGAAGAGGTGGATGCAGGCGGCGGGGAAGAGGGTGGGAGAGGGGACGCATATGCGACTGGTGGCGCTGTGTCGTAGTATCGTCAGCATTGTAGGTATAGTGAGAAATGAAGTAGGTACTCACGAGCATTCGCCGCAGCACCAGGATGCGAAGACGCCAGCTGCCCAACAATCTCAGCCGTAATGTCCTGCAGGGGCTGCTTCTTCCTCAGTGTCTCCGTGCCTGATTTCCCCTTCCCCTCCTTGCCTGGGGCTGCGCGCGCAGCAGTGGCCTTGGACTTTGTCGCAGCAGCTTTGGACGCAGCCTTCGCTTTAGCCGCGGGGGCGGTCGACTTGAGCGTCGAGGAGGTGGTGAGCGTGCGTCGGGTGCGGGCGGTGGTGGAGCGGGTGGCGCGGGTGGCTGTACTGGTGGCAGGGGCGTTCTCGTCGAGAGTGGCTTGAGCGGCTTGCCACTGCGCGCGGGTTATGTTCCGTGTGCGGGGCATCGACGTAGGGGTGTGTCGTGCGAGTGTGGATGTGGATAGGGTGTGTTCAGTGCTATCACTGGTGGTGGTAGCGATGGTAGTGGTGATACAATCTCGACCTTCGATGGATGATGGTAGCGGGGTTGGGGTACGTATACAACTATATCGTTCAAAGTAAAGCAAGATCCGCAAGCTAGTTGGATTATGAGGGTGGGGATAAAACAAGGCACAAATCTGTGTCAACTCGGTCGTGGAGAAAAACAATATTGCTCAAATAGAAGTCTACAATCTGCGCGCCAAGTTCCGACCCGTGGGAAAGGAGACGCGAACAATCAGACGCGTTTTATCACGTGTTCGTGCTTGGTGTCATTTCCGCTTGTTTCCGACGCGACGCGCGCTGGGGGCCTGGCAATCGCTCTTTGTAACTTCCTCAACGCCTTCGATAGTGAAGCGCTCCTTGGGCAGACTCCTCTTTGTGCGGTTGTGTGACAGAGATCGAGTCAAGGCTTTCTTCTCAGCGCGATGGCTACTAGACAGTTGGTAGTACTGCCAACGGTGTTGAAACGTCTTTCTAGTCCGGCGACGGAATGCGCATGCCCTTGCACTGACAATCGGGTCACCATACCGGGTTCCACCAGAATTACATCTCGCCGTGGCGAGGAATTACAAAAGGGACGCCTTCCCCCTATTTATTTGCTCAAAAATTTACCATCTATATGAGGACCCTTTCCATTTATTACAGGGCGCATGGACTAGTGGTATAGTAGCAGTGGCTATAGCCATTGTATACTGATAGTCAAGCGATGAAGTTTCGATTCCTTTTCGGCGCCTTTCTCGTAGTGTATTTCGATTATTTTTACTTCTATACAGTCGAATGATGCAACGACCGGTAATCAATTAAGACATCGCTTTTACGTCGACGCTGCAGCTGACCAAAGAATATAGGTTCGCCTTCTTGGATTCAGAAATCGCTGAAGGTTCGAGACTTCCATACGGCTGCTCGCTATTTATTGTAGTGCGCATGGGCTAGAGGTACAGTAGCTTTAGTCTTCGGCTGTGGCTACCTATAGTCCTTAAGGCGACGAAGGTTCGAATCCTTCTCTACACTTATGTCTTTCCTTGATACTGCAGTTTTTTTTACTTCTTTGGACTCCAGTTAGGATGCTCACAGCAGAAAGGTAAGTAGATTGACCCTTTCATATCGACCTGACTGACATGTTCGCTGTTCCAGGATTTAACATTCGGTCAAATTTTGAGACTTACATATGGCCACTCGTTATTCATTATATTGCGCATGGACTAGAGGTATAACGGCGTCAGAGTCATTGGCTGTTACCGTGTACTGCGGCCATTCAAGCAACGGAGGTTCGAACCCTTCTCTGCGCTTGAATGCAAACTAACATTTTTATATACCTCTCCGGGACCGATTTGGAATATTCACAGCCAACTGCTAAGTAAAATAAACTTTCATGTTGAACTGAACGTCTACTGACAAGCTCGCTGCTCCAGGGTTAACATTCGGTCAGAGTTTGAGACTTCCGTATGACCTTCCTCAATTCATTCCAGCACACATGGGCTAGAGGCTATTAATACCGACTATGACATTGTGCGGTCGTAGTCAGACGAAGGTTCGATTCCCTCAGATGCTATATCTACTAATGTATTCAAAGTTTTTCACTCCTTTCCCCGGACTCTAATCGAGGATAGCGTGAGGAACCGGATTACGGTAATTAGAAACGTTACTTTCCTGTTGAGCTGACCACCTACTAACATATCTCTTTTCGAATTCATTATGTATGGCCTAGTCGCGTTGACTGCAGCAGTGTATGGTTAGTCAAAAGACGAAGGTTCGATTCCTTCCCGACATCTCAAATAATACAAGTTTTCTTTTACTGCAGACTCTAATAAGGACTAATCACCAGTGAGTGTAAGTGTATCACTCTAATTTTTCATACTGAGCTGACCGCTCATCTCTAAGTTTTCTCGACTTTCGAACCTGTAACACGTCGGCTGATTCAGGGTCGAGAATCACGAAACGATGTATGTGCGTCTTGCATGTTTTCGCTTTTCTATTATTATAACCTAAATGGATGTCTGTAGCCTTGTCTGCCTAAGCTACATCTTGTACTATATGGCGGTGCAGTGCCAGTGGGAACCACAAGTTTATCGAAGGTTCGAATCCTTCTCAGGGCGATGATATGTATTTCCTCTTGATTTCCTCTAGCATTTTTTTTTGATTCCGTAGGCTGGCTGTGATCCGAAAGAACATACATTATCACGAAGAATCGTTCTACATCAACATTCGTCGATGCCATTATTGATATTGCTGCTGACTTAAATTACTATTGCTCCTTGGAGCTTGCTTTCAAGCTTCAACGTGTGTTGGAGGGAACGTTATGAAAGCGACTTCGTTGATTGGCAGCGAGGAAACTGGTTGCGAGAACGCGAGAGACTCCGGAAAGGAACCAGCATGTAGTCAGTAAATGTTATAAAAGAGGCTGGCTCTATGAAAGCTACATGAGAGTTTGGGTTGGGTTTGTGTTCAGCGATTGGCGGCCAAAGGCGGCTCGAGCTCGTGACTTGCCGAATGAAGGCTTCCCGAGACCGGTGACCCGAGGCACTCTTCGCCACTTCCTCACAGTACATTCTCATGCTTATGGGTATGCAGTCTTCAATGTCGCTGCTTAGTGTGATATATGCTGACCCTAGGAGTTTTTGATCCAGATAATCCACACCTGAATAGCAGCAAATCCTCGGTGTTCACTTTACTCGGTGCTGAAGTCTGACTGCGTACATACACTGGTTCTCCAATAGGTGGTCTAAGGCCTTTGATGTCGTTCATGTCACCTCTTCACGAGTAACTCTCCACTATGGATAAATTCGGCGACCCTGATATACTGGAGCTCTTGCGTACTTGGTAGGACGAGGTAAGCGCATTAACCACGACTGATGCTTTGACTGAGAAGCCGCGCGGAGATTAGGGCAAGATGAGCCAAAAAGACGACGAATTCGCATCCAGTGAACTTCTTACTGCGAATTTTTCGATTTTTATCGCTGATTCCAAGCAACTATAGCTTTAAAAGACACGTTTTGCTATGGCCAAAATCGTTGAGCTTGAAGTTAAAGTTTAACTGGTTCATTGACGCGTACGATCACATGATCAGCATTCTGTCTGATTCGCCACGTTGATCGCGATATCGATCAGCCCGGGAAACCGGCATTTTCACGCAACCGCCATCGCAGCAACATACCTATTCTAGTCATCCTACCCCAGGAATTTACAGAATAGCACGACACATATGGGTGGCACGAGAATCGCGTGCACTTTTCCTCTTTACAGCCATCGCTATTCCTGAAGTCGGACCAGAACTTGCTTCATGTGGATAAAACAAATGAATAGTGGCGTTGACCAGAAAACGATGGAACATATGGACGTGATTACTGCATTCCCCAAGTTCCTCTCGCCTCGGCGATGATGCAAGCGGGACAAACCCGGACGCACAAGACGCCCCCGCGATCGAACGATGCTGCATTATTTTCGTTAAAAACGTCTCTCTTGACTCGGTATGTTCCTTGCGCGGTACCCGGCTCTGTACCATACCCTCCCGGATATAAAAAACCACTGATAGACTTGCTGAACGTAGATCCGGACCTATTCATTTGTGATGCCACCAGCTATGCTCGCGCGACGATGTATACTCCAGGCCAGCTCTCGTGATATCTACTCACATCCGTTTGAACACCTCACAAGACGATGGATGTCGGTGCGCCCACCTGCCGCGGATCCTGCTGTCCCGCCACCTCCTCGCAAAAAAGTTACGATCCAGACACTACATTCAATGCGTGCATCCAAAACGCCCATCTCGATGCTCACAGCTTACGATTATCCCTCGGCGCTCGCATGTTCTTCATCACCACTCACCGATATCATCCTGGTCGGAGACTCCTTGGCCCAAGTCTGCCTAGGCTACTCCTCGACAACGCAGCTCACACTCACCGAGATGGTGCACCACGCACGTGCCGCGTCAAGAGGGACCTCCCACCCGTTCCTGGTCGCAGACATGCCCTTCGGATCATACCACACGACCACAGCTGATGCAGTCAGCAATGCGGTGCGGCTTATCAGGGAGGGAGGTGTCGAAGCGGTGAAACTCGAGGGCGGGAAGGAGATAGTGGACATCGTGCGTCGCCTGACGGAGGTTGGGATACCGGTGATGGCGCATGTTGGGTTGCTGCCTCAGCGCCACATCGCCATGTCAGGATACAAGGTTCAGGGCAAGAGCGTAGAGGGTGCCAAAAGAGTGGTGCAGGATGCGCTTGCGCTTGAGGAGGCTGGAGCTTTCGCGATGGTGGTGGAGGCGGTGCCGAAGGAGCTGGGTAAGTACGTTACGGACCGGCTGAGGATCCCGACGATTGGGATTGGCGCTGGACCATGGACGAGTGGGCAGGTGAGTTGAACGAACGGAAGTTTTCATTCTTGAGCTTACGGGTGCTTTGGTACTTGTAGGTTCTCGTATACGATGATGTCATGGGCACCTGGTCTGGCCACAAGGCGAAGTTTGTTAGACGCTTTGCGAACCTGAAGGAGGTGCGCAATGTCGGGGTGCAACAATATGGAGAGGCAGTGAGAAATGGCTCTTTTCCCGACGAGGAAACAGAGAGCTATGCTATGGATAAGCTGGAATGGGCGAGATTCTTGGAGAGCGAGATCCTTGAAGGTGACCTCCACAGCCAGCCAGGCAAGCAATAGCTCTGCGATGAGGATCTTTCACTACTACTTGTTTAATGGTGCGACATCATAGGGATTATGGTTTGGAGGAGGCATATTTTTATTTAACACAAAAATCTGTATAATACCGCCATACTTTGTATATCAGGGACGGGGGAGGTACATAAATATAATATTTACTCTTTACTTTCGCATTTCAACGTGACCATCTCAACGCTCAACTGACGTGCTTCCCTCTTGTTTCTTTCGGCTCTCATCATCTCCATTCCTTATGCATGCTTCATTGGGCAAGAACATCGGTCAACGCAACGATATTATTGAGGAGTCATAACAAGGTTGGGCCGTGTTCCCTGGAATGGAAAGGAGAGCACAAGAGAACGCAGGTGCGTGACCAAGCTTTCCTTATGAACTCTTCCTCTATATAACCTAAACAACTATAGGCATATCTATCCATTCTACAGAGAGCCCTAGGTATAGGCAACCAGTTTGCACAGATTGAACTTCCCCCTTCATCAAATTCCTTAACCCAATATGAGCAGCGACAACAGTGCAGCCGATGCTTTGTCCAGCAGTGCAGACCCGAAGTTTGTGTTCGCCCAGTGCGTTTTTCCGAGCTATGATGTGTTCAGTGTGGAATGCTGACACAGTTACTTACACCAGCTTCATGGTGGGGAATACATACGTATGTTGACTCCGTTCTTCCTGATGTTTTGTGCGCACTGACGATCTACGAACTATCTCTGCCGCTACCAGCCCTACTCCGTGGAAGATTGGTTCGAGGATATCTTGCTGGGCGCTGCAAATCATTTGTATGCCATTCCATCACCATGTAGAATTTGCATTGCTTACACGAAGATATAGAGACGGCTTTGTATTGAATGTCGGCCGGGAGGAATGGCAAAGGAATCGCGTATCCGACTGCTTCACAGCTGCTTCGCGTCTTCCTGAGGATATCAAGTTCTGTTTCTTCATCAGCTTTGATATGAGGTGCGTACCAAACGCATCATGCTGCGTCTACTTTGTTCTGACGTTAAGAACTAGCTCCATATTGTCACAGACAGCTGAGGATGTTCGCTTCCTTAGTAGCTATCTTGCCGCCTTCGGTCGCCATCCTCGCATGTTTAAATATCACAAGACGGGAGCCGTTGTTGTTTCTACATTTGCGGGTGAGAATAGCACATTTGGACAAGGATCTATGGAGGCCGGGTGGGCATTCGCGAAACGCGAAATGGAAAATATGGTTCCTGTGAGTACTATCTATCATAATAGGTGATTGGTAATACTGAAGCCTGGTGCAATAGATCCACTTCATTGCATCCTTCTTTATCAACCCTGCTCGGTATCATAATATCCCCGCGCTGGATGGGGTCTTCAATGTGAACCATTCGTTGCTCTGTATCATTACGTTATACTAATGTGTTTCGTTAAACGTAATAGTGGAATGGATCCTGGCCTATTCATCTTAATCCCAGCCTTCCAAGAAGCGAAATCGAGAACGCCAGGCTCGACACCGACGAGCAACACCTTCAGTACATAGGAGATCAGAAGTCTTTCATGGCTGCCGTGTCTCCGTGGTTCTTTACGGCGAGAATTTTCTCCATCGACGCTTGGTTAAGTTTGCTGAAGGCGACACCTGTCATCAGCATTACGGACCTAACACCTGGAATAAGAACGTATGATGGCCTTTCTTCTCTGCGTGTTACATGGCGCTGACCGGCTTCTCTGCTTCTAGTGGATCTATCGAGGAGACGACTGGCTATTTGTTCGTCGATGGCAGCAACTAATTGAAATGCGCTCCAAAGTCGATATCACACAAGTTATCTCTTGGAATGGTGTGCCTCTTTCTATCTCTCTATCTATAGAAGCTAACATAAACTATAGACTATGGGGAGTCGCACTATATAGGGCCCATCAAAGTAAGGCATCCCTTCAGATATGTTATTAGGCTCTTACATTCCGTATTCGTTACAGGGTGCTCAACCCAATTCCCAGGCATGGGTAGATGGATATCCTCACGAAGGATGGCTTCACTTAAACAGCTACTTTGCCGATGCCTTCCGGACAGGGCATTACCCTGAAATCAAGGAAGATAAAATCTTCATGTGGGCACGGCCTCACCCCAGAGACGCGGGGACACGGGACTCTGTACCACGACCTGACAACTGGCAGCTGGTGCGTACGCTCGTAACTGTCGCCATCTCTGACGTGACAGACGATGACGCGAGATTTCTTTCATTTCCTTCTAGACTGACGACACGCTCTGGGTGGTCGTACTCGCGACAGCACCGGCGTCCATTCAGCTGTTCACGAGCGAAAGTGACTCGAAAACCTATGACATAGGAAGCGGTTTGACGAAGCTGTCTTGTCCTCTTACTTCGAATGGTGGCATGAAGTGCTTAATGCTCAGGGGAGGAAAGACTGTGGCAGACTGTAGTCCCATTGGCTTCAGATTTGAATCGCGACCTGGAGTTTATAACTTCAACGCTTTTGTTGCCATGTCTTCATGTTAACACTGGATTGATTCGGCCCGCTATTTTAATGCATCGATGGTTCTCCTAACACCTGCTACTCATTATCTGACAGATATAGCGACCTTCTTGCTAGAAATGCAGAAATGGAAGTTATGCTAATTGAGCTTAGCCGCTGCCAGAAGATGCTTAACTCTCTCGAAACGGAGTATGACGGGGCCGACGAGTTCGGGCGAGAGTAGCTGACGGGCTAGTAGCCGTGCGCTAATTTGAACTAAATCTGGCCATTTGGGATTCATTGGTAAGTGTAAGTGCTTAACATACTTGACCAACTTTCCTCTTGCCATTACAACGTTTCGACATGGCTGATTGTGATTCCTCTGCATATGCATCAAGTTTCTACTCCATCAGCCATCTCTACTTGTGATTGTTTCCGATAAGCGCTGGTTCACTGCATTAGGGCTCTGAGCTTCTGACAGCGGCCAGATGAAATGTTCATCACTGCTCCTTCCGACGCAGCCTCATGCTAACCTCACACCCTCATGCTAACCTCACACCCATCCTCTTAGTTGTGAACTCCCACCATCCCAATGGCGCACTCGCAGTCAGCCACTGGTCACGATGACTTGTATTACTTAGAGAGCATTGTATTCTTGGTATGTTATAGAGAGCTCTTGGAGTATATCACCTTTCTAATCGCCCACACAGGTCGAAGGCACACTATTTAAAGTTCCCCGCCACGGATTTCAGAAGAATTCTGGTATATTTGCAAGCACATTCTCTCTACCCACGGGCGCAGGTGTCCAGGAAGGCGAGAGTGATGCCAAACCATTTGAACTACAAGGAGTGGCAAAGTCAGACTTCAAGAGTCTTCTGAAAGTAATGTATCCATTGTCAGTGTCTTTCCTTTACTTGAAGCCAAAACAATGGCCTGACTAGTGATCATGTAGTGGACCTGGCCTGCCTACTGATTTGTCTCGCGAAGAATGGATTGGAGTACTTAAATTATCGACGATGTGGGAGTTCCAAGATGTATGTAGTCCTTCCATCGCCTCTCTATATATCCTAAACATATATTAGATTCGGAAGACAGCCATCCAAAAGATATCCGCGATGCAGCTTCCCGTCGTCGACAAGATCTTGATAGGGAAGGAGCACCGTGTCTCTCAATGGGTGCTCCACGGATATGAGCAGCTTGTTGAGCAATCCGAACCCCTGACAGTTGACAAGCACCATCGGCTTGGATGGGAGACGATGACTAGACTCCTCCTGGTCCGTGAGATGCATCGCGAGAGAAAATTATCTGGGATAGATCCCCTTGCCTGGGATGCAGAGCCAGAATCACTTCATATCAGCACGGCAAACCTTGGAGGGTTTGGGCAGCCATCCTTCTTCTCCCCAGTGCCAAATTCTTTCACACAGCCAGGCGCCCATCGTAAGCGACCTCTGAGAATAGTCAATGCACAAGGACAAGTCCAAACTAGTGGTATGTCACGGAGAAAAACTCCGGTAATGGAAGCAATTAGAGCACAATTTGAAGCAGAGCTGAGAAATCTGGACGACGATTAGTGTGTAAGAAGTACGGAGAATGTATTCTACATAAGATATCGTATGTCAACATTGAAATGACAAGCCCATCTATTGTGATAGGAACAGAGGATCGCCGGCTCATGTGCACATTCTGAAGGTGATCAGCTAGTTAGTCTGTGAACCTTGATGCTTCCAACTGATGAATATACGATAAGCCTGAAGCCAGCTTCTACTCCTGGATGGTATGTTGACGGTACTACCCAGTATTTTCCAGCACTGAGCGCCGTCTGAGGTGTTGCCACACCTGCAATAGCATCGTCGTATCCACCCGAGGTGGCAACATGACGTTGAAGCGTTGAAGGAGAGCTGGAAGCAGGATAAACAGTGACGTTAAGGGCAGTGACAGTGGACGGATTTAGTAGTTGTAGACGGATCCTAAGGAGATTTGCAGAAGAATCCAAGGATTAGGAACGAGTCAACAACTGAATGATGCAGACGGACTTAATTTGCACCAACGATGGAATATCAAGCTCGAAGATGGGGTTTTGGGAATATCGCTGGTAACTAGGTCCACCAGCGGCAGTACTCGAATCCCTGTTAGACTCCTGAGATCATAGGGTCATCAGATATTACGACTGAAGCACTTACCATACTCCACGAATCGACTTCTCATACATTCCGGAACCTTCCTGAGGTATGAACTTGAGATCAAATGGATGCGCACACTCGGCTTTAAGAGAGTATGGTCCCATATGATGTGGCTCGAAAGCAGAAGCAATTATTGAATAATCACCGGCTGAAATCACATATCATCTGTGAGCCCACTAATTCGACAGACAAGCCATTGTTCTCACCAGAAAGATCCTTCGTGACTCTTGCCAAGCCATAAGTATATGCACCAGAGCTGGCAGCTAGCTCTTTCTCCGTGAGTCTATAGGTGAAACTTCAGTCGTGGCCAGATGGTCGGATGTACAAAAAATTGCACTCACTCGATAATCCTCTCACCCTGTGACCATGCCACAGCGAGATTAACGGGGATATCCTTCTTCGTCTGTAGCACTAGCGTTACGCTGGCCTTGCCTCCGTTTCTTACCCCAGCAGTGACATTCTTCTGCGGATGAATGCGCAAGTAATACTGAGGATTTACCATGAACGTGGGATAAGTGCAGTTGCCACCTGCATTCTTGCTGGTCAGAGTACCTTCCATCTAAGGTTGCGCGTTCAATGTTTAAAAAACTATGAGTGCAGCAGAGGTTTCATACCTTGGCAGAGAAGGGCGGCGGACGTGAGCGCTCATCCCATGAGACCGTCATGTTCGGCGGGGCGTACGCAGTTAACGTGAACCCAATCTTTCCGGAGTCACCTTCGTACGAAGCAAAAATCGACAGAGTACCGGATATGAGGGATCGAGGTATTCTGGACCGAACCTTTATATCCTTCAGTTGTCACGTATAGGAGTTGAGGTGGATAAATACCAAGCTTACCAGAACGTGCGTGCTATTTGTATATGTCCCCTATGCAAATGATGTCAACTCAGCAACTACGGATGCAACATGCAGACTTACAGTAGCAGATATTGTATGAAGGTCAACATCTCTTGCTCCTGGCAGTAGATCGTCTTCTATTTCCACTCTCAAAGATATAAAATCTGAGGTTCTTCGTGTGTCAACGATATGTTTGGTCAGAAGAATCCAGATCTCCGAGTCGGTGCGCTCGCTGGAGTTAAACTGTAAGCGAACGTGATGAGAGGCTAAAACAAAATGAGCAGTGGTTAAATTGCAGGGAATAACAGTACTTACGTTCATCCTCTTCATTCCGCTTCCACATGCTAGCAGTTCAGATCAGTGAAACGTTCATGCAGTACTAGTAGAAGCCGAAACTTACCCGTGGAATGTCAGAATATTAGGCCTGCTTTGGGGATCCCAGCTGAGATATATGCCATCGAAAATATCTAACACATCAGACCACGGAATGTGTAAAATCCCTGTTTATAGGACACATTAATATAATCGGTATACATTCTTACAGTATAGACTTACTGGAAGGCTGCTGGCCACTATCTGTAGGGCGTACCCATGAGTCCAAGACAATGAAAGTTCGCTCTTCTTCGGTCTCGATGACGTCTGCTGTTAGGTCAGCATGATAGAGGCCATCTCTGAACAAGCAAGACGCACCGACCACGGCATAGCTGTGAGAGGGCAGGAGTTCAATGTTGCGCCAATAGACACCAGGAGTAGTTCCCGTGCCAACAGTAACAACGCATTGACCTGAAAATTTAACTTAAGGAGAGTTCCATCCATTACACATTGCACTTACCGCTAGAGAATCCGCTCAACACCCTTTCCCATGTCTTCTCCCTCTCAAAACTTGAGCTGTCCAAGTTTGAGTAAGGCTCATCATCAGGCAATGACAGTGCTGTTCACAAATACCTTTTGATCTCAATATGGTCCGGTATCCATCCGGCAAGCGCACTAAGATAGATATTAACGATGAACGTGCTGATGTTCAACTTAAGGACATGGTACGAACTGAAGATCAATGCTCGAATTCCTGGGATTCTAAACGTCAAGCTCTTGATGCTCGTACCAGAAAGAGGAGGGAAAAAACGCACGATCCTGGGAAGTCATAGCCACCCATGAGCTTCATGTACTGATCAGACGATATCAAGGATCAGCACGCTAAGAGAAGTGAAAATGGAATCATCGCACGCCTTTCTCCAAAAGACTCGGCCACAAGGTGTCATCTTTAGATCGTCCCTCGTCCCTTCCATTACGTTCAAGGACAGACATGCACATTAATGTGTCGTTCGTAGGGTTGTAGGGCAGTTTATCATCGATGACTATTAATGGCTTTAGATAATTTCGACGCGAAACAGGTTCAAAACTTACCGATCTAGGCAAGCTTCAGTAATTCATAGCAAAGGAGATCGATTTCATATATCACGATGAAGGTTACGCACACGTCGATGAGTTCCATTGAATAGAACCTTGATATCATATCTACCACTGTCCGTTGGTTCAGATGACTGATTGGTACTTGATCTTCCATTACTACTGGTGGTGGTGAACTTTTCCGAATCATAATGATACAATGATGATTGTGCGAGCTGTGAACAATAACAACGAGAAGGGTTGTGTCAGAGATAGGAACACCAGAAGGTTAGTAATACAATGACTCACATTCGATCCAAACCTTCGGTCGTGTTCAAGACAAACAGAAACCGACGCACAGACAGAACAGTCTGTCACGACGTGTTGTAGTATCTCTTGCGGGAGAATTTTCTGGGAAGGCCTGAGTGGATGTAGACCTGAACTTGGCGATTCTGAAGTATTCGCATTGCTGCTCGATTCAGATTGGAGGTGCTGTTTACAGGATGGCCGACGCCAGACAGGAGATGCTTTCAGTTGCTCAGGTGACAGCTGAGGTTGACCATCCGGATCTCTAGTTAGACTTCAGAATGCTTCAAAGGAATAATAGGAGATTACGCACTGAAATGGCGTAGAGGCTGTTTGGTTGACAGTAGACTCATCCCAGAAGGGGAAAGAGAGATCGTTAATGTATGTCCCTTTCTTAAGCACGTAAAGTTGTTCTTCTAAAGAAGACATGAGTAGTATTTACGCCCGAAACCATCGAACTTACGCGGAGAGAAGTGGTTGATACCGATAGGTGTCAATATCACTTCGGAAGAGGAGGCTTGGGGAGTTGATGGTGTAGATGTAACCTTCGGTTTCTCGATGAAGCGCTTAATCTTCTCGGCACGTTCAAGTGCCTTTCCAGCATTTAGTTTCCATCTTGCCTTGTCTTTATCAAGTTGGCTACTCGATCGGCTCAAATGAAGAAACGATTCCGCGGCCTTCACATACAATCGGAATGCTTGATCATAGTCTTTTGCGAGCTCCGCTTTCGTTGCTTTCGCATAGATAGCCTGTAGAAAAAAGATGATTTACTGGATTGCGTAGTAATTGGTCCTTGGGTTCATGCGCACCTCTGCATCCCGGTGATCGACTGGTGTACCCTTCTCGCTCATACTTTGCGGTGCTTTGGTGGCAACTTGCTACTTTATATAGTGGACAAAGAGTATTATGGAGCTTGATAGTATATGCACAGACGACGGCAATTGTGACAGTCAAAATGTAGTAGGGAGTTGCTAAGTTGGATGCAGACACTAGCCCTGACAGACCGCCGCGACATTCCCGAATTCCGACGGACTTGCCGCGATGAGCTCACTTGCTGAAGCTCTCGACAAATACAGCCACATAAAAATAAGGAATTATGCACAGCCACATTGCACACGGTCTTGGCTTGAGACTACACAGACCATGTCTATATCTTGAGACTAACCAAAGAATCCCGGGATATACACAATATTCCGGCGTGAATTGCAAACGAGTGCCCATTATTCCAATACCCTACTTCCACTCACTACTACCACGAACAATAAAAAACTGTGAAACTATCCAGCACCTTCTCTCCTCCCCAACTCTGATGAGAGGAAATGGACCATCACAGGGCAGAGCTTCGGCAGCTGATGCGTGGTCAGCTACCATAGTACCGGGATCAAAGAGGTGCTCCTCATGTGCCAACCGAATGCGAACCACGTTTCCGCCTACGTACCGTTTCGACGAGTGAGGGTGTTGAGAAGGCCAGAGTAGGTGAAGCTCCGTCAAGTATGTGCCTTTACTTACTCTCATTTCATTTACTAATGTTTCACGCACTCAGCTCCATTCTACAGCGCGCACCCTTCCGACGGGCTGGCAGCGTTGAACATTCATACGGGAGGCGCGTCTTCGCTTCCTGCGAGGTGCAAGAGGTGGACGAGGAGACATCGAGCATTGTAACGATGCTGTCTCCGGCATGATTAAATGAATACGAGCACGCCAATCTCGACTAACTTTGGACACGAGCCTCCTGCTAGTGCAGCACCGGCAACATACCCTGAATCTCGCACTCAAGTTCACAGCATCCACATCCCGAAATCCATACATCCAGTCCTAACATCCTCTTTCCTGCGCACCATACCTCGTCGCTTATAGCCCCGATTCCAGCTCTCCCACGTCCCGAATCCACTCCCCGAATCCACCTCCATCACCCCGCTCCTATGCCATATATGCCACTTATGCGGCATGTCATGTCCTGGAAGCGGCTTATTATTCGCTACGGAACGCGTAAGCTACCTCCCTGCTGTTCGTCTAGCGGGCTGCCACTGGATTTGACGCTTGTCGCGTGCTTCCAGACTGGGAGGCTATATTGGGACTGGGGCTTTGTGCGAAGAACGGAAGGAGTGATATTAGATAAGGAAAAGAAGGAAAAGAAGCAGGGCTATGCATTCACTCGTGGTGCACCTGTCTATGCGACCTAAAGCAGACGAAGGTGGTGGCATTCAAGCGGGAGTGTGGCCACATGAATGTCATCAGTGCTCTCTCAGTCCTTATGGCGCCGTTGCGCTTATTTCGTGAGTAATACCTCCTTTCTTATTTACTTTGCCCTTATTCTGACTTATAATTTCACAGGTTCTCCTCATCCGCATTTCCTCCTATCATGCTCACATTTTATCGATGTCACCAAACGCACGCTCCGTTTCTCCGGTGTCCACACCCACCACCACCAGGTATTAGATGGCGAATGTCGTAGCTTGACTTGTATGTACTAAGTATAGTGCTTTTCGGTGGGGGTATACAGCGTCTTCTTATTTCCTGCTTCATGCCCGTTTTGCCGCTTCGCATCCTATTCCTACCGGGGAGCTAGGGAGGAGTTCGGACCCCAGTGCCGCCGGCAGTGCAGTTTGGACCCAAAATCGCGTACCATTTGCTGCAGAAGACGCGTAGTCGAGCTAATATACAGTTTCTGGATCATGGCCATGATCCACAATCTATTATATTAGGTACCCGCCATCCCGTCGCTGCTCGACTTCCGAGTCCCATGGTCACGAAAAAAAATGTTGGGCGGCGGTTAGCGATCGTGTTGGGGATATCGTCTGAAGCCGTACAGCCATATGGCCGGCGGATGTTTGTTGGATGTTGACGATGCGTTCTTGTCAACCTGTAGCTGCTCAATCAAGACCTCAATAGCCTCTTGACGATCATATCCATCAGCTGCAACCCCTCGTCAATCTGCAGCTATCGTACTATACCTCAACAAGCCCTCAACGACCTAATTCACCCCCATCACCCCCCCCCCCCCTCTCAAGCCTGAGAGGTGTACTCCTCCGATCTAACCCTAGCATCGCCTTATCCGAATTCGTGGCCTGCATTCGGTGCAACATATCAGCTTCGACGCTGTGACCGCTCCAGCTCTTAATTTCGCGCGTCTCTCTTCGTGTATCGCGTGTGCATGGCTCTTGCTTATTGGGATGATGTATCCATGGGACTATGCGGGGATAGTTCCAGGGATTGGCAAGGCGGGTCGTGGTGGAGGTTCGTGGTGGTAAAATGGGAGCATTAATGCATAGATGCGGATTCTTGTTATTGGCCGCCCATCGCGTGTAACGTCTGGACTTTCTTCGGCGCCCTACGGGCGCCGCTCTCGCTTCATTGCTTACTTTCGGCCTCTCGTTCCTTATATTCACTCTCGGCCCCTCGCTTCGTACGCTTACCTTTCGGTTATACCTCGTGATACCGACCTACCGTCCTTACCGATACTTTACTTACCCCTTACATTGTGGCTCGTTCTCTTAGCTATCTCTCCCCACATGCTACACGGTCCTTAGAGTACTTATGTCCTTCTACCTACCCTAAACACATACTTACAAGTAGTAGACTACCCGTCGCCCGCGTGGGATTCCCCCCCAGTGAATACCATAGTCTCAAACAGTCTATCAGTGTTCCTCACGTGTGACGCAGCCCCGTTACTAATCTATCGCGCCTTTGTCACATCTTTTTTGACTCTACAACCGACTACAAACAAACTATGCTTATACCTGCTAGCCCTTGTGACTGGGTCCCTTCTGGTCTGATCACCTGGAACCACTGTCTCTAGGCAGCAACCCCCTTTTACTCTCTGGACCCAGTTGCAAGGGCTAGCAGGTATAAGCATAGTTTGTTTGTAGTTGGTTGTAGAGTCAAAAAAGATGTGACATAGGCGTGATAGATTAGTAATGGGGCTGCATCACACATGAGGAACACTGATAGACTGTTTGAGACTATGGTATTCACTGGGGGGGAATCCCACATGGGCAACAGGTAGTCTACTACTTGTAAGTACGTGTTTAGGGTAGGTAGAAGGACATAAGTACTGTAAGGACCATGTAGCATGTGGGGAGAGATAGCTAAGAGAACAAGCCACAATGTAAGGGGTAAGTAAAGTATTGGTAAGGACAGTAGGTTGGTATCACAAGGTATAACCAAAAGGTAAGCATACAAAGCAAGGGGCCAAGAGTGAACATAAGGAATGAGGGGCCAAAAGTAAGCAATGAAGCGAGAGCAGCACCTGTAGGGCACCAAAGAAAGTCCAGACATTACACCTGCCCTCCAGGGATATGCAGTATCCCTCAAGAAGTAATGGGGGTGTTGGAGATAATTGCGAGCTTGCTGTGTATCCTGGAATGGAAGTAAGAAAGGTGTGGCGCAGTATGTCATTCATCTCAGTTCCTACATTTGTTTTATATTTCATACTCAGTTTTGTTTCACTTATTTACTTATAAACAACATAGTTTACAGTTTGTATCTTTGCTCGTTTACACTCAAGTAACTGGATGCCCTATTGTTGGCATTATTTCCACATAAACAAGCAGCATCCTTATTGGTGGGGTGTCTCACACTGTACCAACTTTGATGTTTCATTCTTCGATTTGTTCCCTGCATGAAGTCCTCATCTTGAGGCATCTTGAAAGTCTCCTTCTTGGAGCATTGGAAGCCACCAGTTAGGCGCATTGGAAGTTGCTGGTCTAGTGCAGTTAGAAGTCACCAGTTTGGTGCACTCAGAAGTTGCCAGTCTAGGTGCAGTTGGAAGTCTCCAGTTTGGAGCAGTTACCTACTATGCAGGAGAATAAACATGTCACCAAGCTTGGGATCAACAATTATTATGCATGGTCATATCAGATGGAGATGCAACTGAGAAAGTTGGGGGTTTGGACTATTGTGGACGGCACTGAGAGTCAACCTGTCGGTTTGGAGAACCACAAAGTTGTGAAGGGATGGTGAACATGGGTGGATTTGGCATTGAGTGAGATTGTCGGAGAGGTGGAGGATGGTCAGCTGGTGCATACTCGAGTGTTCAGGGATCCAGCCATCATTTGGGAATGGTTAAGGTCAGCCCATGAGTTGCAGGGGTTGGGAAGTATTATTGCACTTTGGCAGAGATTTTTCCAGTTGAAGAAGGCTGAAGATATTTCTGTGCAGGCTCATGTGAGCAATATTTGGGAGCTTGCAGATTGTCTCACAGGTCTTGGAGATGCGCCTTTGGAATCCCTCATGGTTGCAGTCCTCATGATTTCCCTTCCTAGCTCATATGACACCCTTGTCACTACACTCAACTCTCACTCTGAGCACAGAAATTTTGATTTCATGGTACAATGCTGTATGAATGAAGAAACCCATCAACTCTCACATACTGCCATTGCTGCAGGATCACCTGCCAGTGGGAAGAATTCTGGAGGGCAAAATGTTGCCTTCCATGTCAATGCAAAGCCTTGCAGGGACTGAAAAGATATCACCTGCTATCATTGCCAGAAAAAGGGCCATTTTTGCAATGAGTGCACAGAGCAGGATTTAGGTGGGGCTGCCAAGTCAGAGACAGCTGGGGTAGCCTCAAGTTCAGAGTTCCATGATTTGAATTGGTGATTCAGGGGGTATATTATGTTTGTGAACATGTCTGTGCTTGAGGGGGTATGTTGGAGATAATTGCGAGCTTGCTGTGTATCCTGGAATGGAAGTAAGAAAGGTGCAGTGCAGTACATCATTCATCTCAGTTCCTACATTTGTTTTATATTTCATACTCAGTTTTGTTTCACTTATTTACTTATAAATGACATAGTTTACAGTTTGTATCTTTGCTCATTTACACTCAAGTAACTGGATGCCCTATTGTTGGCATTATTTCCACAGAGGGAAGCTAGATAGCAATGTCCATCAAATGGTCATCATTGGCATCAGCAGGAGGGGATGTCAGCGGTTTGTCACCATTTTCCTAGTCGTGAGTGCCATTGGGAGCAGCAATGGGAGGTGAAGGGATGGTTGGGGATTTGCTGACCGGTTTGCAAGTCTTAGCTTTAGTTGCAGTAGTGTTTGCTGTAGATGTAGATAATGTAGATTTGACCAAAGTTGGAGATGAGGCAGTGAGGCCTGGGGGGCCAATGCTGGAAGAAGAGGGGCCAGTCATGTTGGGCAAGCCCTTGCTGGTGGAACTCAAGGGTTCAGAGAGGGTGGCAGCATGAGTTTTCCATTTGCAGTGCAGCAGCTGTTTTGACACCTGAGAGCTGTCAGGAGTGTCAGAGGAGACAGAGGGTGTTGGGGAGGGTTTTGTGTGCATCATCTGAGTTGCCTTCTGTTTGTTGAAGAACTTGCAGCAGTGAGTGGCTTCAGTAGTGAGACAATCATCCACAGCAGCCTTCTCTCAAGTGATGGAAAGGACAGCAAGGAGCATGTCCTCCAAGGCCATGGTGCATTCAGTGCAGGAGAGCAACCCAAGGGCAGTGAGACAATTGGGGGCAGGTTGAGGGGTGGTAGCCTTGGCTGGGCCCTGCTTGGGTGCTGCCACAGCAGAGGTGGGGCACTGTGTCTTGAGATCTGTGGTGGATAGCCCAAAGTCACTAAGGTTGACAGGGTGGCTGTTAATAATTATTTTTTGGGTGACAAAGTCATATTCGGTGAATCATCCATGGTGAGGGAGAGCACTGGCATTGAAGCACATGCAGAAAGTGTAGTACCCAGTGGGATAGGTGCATGGGTCAATGGTGACATTGTGCAATTGGCCCATGGCATGGAAGTCAGTGTCATGACAAAGGATGAGGCAGAGCTGCTCAGCATGGAGCACCTCATGGTTCAGGGGGTTGGTGTAGTTGTGAAACTTCAGGAGGCACATTTTGCAGTCATAGGTGGCATCAGGGTGGGGAGTGTGATCTGGCTTAGGGAGATCCAGGGCCATGATGGGGGTGCTGGTGTAGGGTGAGCATAATGGGTTGCTGAGGGGGGAAAGGGTGAGTGGACTGGAGAGGGGTGCATCAGGAATTGAGGCCTGTAAATACTGTGAAAAAGTGATTAGCAATGCTTGTAGCAGTTGCTTGTCAAGAAAGACTTGGGAGTCACCAGCAGGTGGTTTCCCCTTTCTGCATGGTAAGTCCGTGATGCCGCTGATACCAAGCAACTCAAAATAAGATTTCATGATTTCCAAGTGCTCAATTTGCTCAAACAGAAGCCAGGTAATGTCTCCAGCTTGCCATTTTATTTTGAATAATGAGTCTTTACCTGACCCAAAGTGTGAGACAATTGATTCCACTGCCCACTCACCCTTGGCATCATCTGCATTGGGGTCAAGTTGAGTGTCTGAGCAGCCAGGGAATAATCTGTTGTTGTTTGGCTTATAGATCCATAGTAGGGAAGTGTGGAATACATCATGAATGCCACGGGCCTTCAAACAGTCTGATAAGTCAAGACAGAATGACTGATTGCCAAACAACTTCAATATTTTGTATGGACCAATATATTTGGGGATTAATTTCTGAGCAAGGCCTTGCAGAAATTTAATGTTCTTTGAGGATAAGTAGACTAGGTCTCCTTCCTCAAATGGTGCAAGTCTGCATTTTCTATTGGCATCCCTAGTCTGCTTAACCCGAGCTGTCAAGATGCTTTCATGTGCAGCTCTCAAGGCAAGCATCTTTCTAGGAGAAGTTCACAAATTGCAGGAAACTCATTTTGAGGAATAAATGAGTTCCAGATCATTGACCTTGGGACATGTCCAGTATTGAGGAAGAATGGAGAGTATCCAGTGCTTTCTGAGCATGCCATATTGATTGCATATTCAATTGCAGGTAATTTAGTAACCCAATTAGTCTGCTTCTCATTAATGCATTGCTGTAGCATTTGAGTTACAGTATGATTTGCACGTTCTGTGGAGCCATCTGACTTGTACCATTTCTGTCAATAGACAAATAACCACTGTAATGGAATCAAAAATTCCATCACAGTTACTGGACTCTGGGAGGGGGCCAACAAAATCAATTCTAACAGATTCCCAAGGGTGAGAGGGAACTGATAGGGGATTCAGAAGCCCATAAGGTTTCTGATTACTGGGCTTGCTCCTTTTACAAGTTGAGCAGGTTTCACAGAAAAGCTTTAGTGTCTGTGACCATGTCTTTCCACCAGACATGATTATGAAGGTAATCAAGTGTTTTTGAAGGACCAAGATGTGCCAATAGTGAGTGAGCTTCTGAAATCACAATTCCTTTAGCACTCTGGCCATCAATTAATATCTTTGGTATGCATAGGAGTTTCCTATCTTTCTCTTTCAAGAAAACTAATCCATTTTCAACAATGAAGTTATGGTGTTCATTGGGATTGGTAATAACTTTATTGAACACATTGTCTTCATGGTAGCAATTTCTCAGAGCACTTAATAGGTCTAACCCTTCAGTGGCTGTAGAGATGGCATCTACCAGTGAGATCTTTGGGAACTCAGCAATTGAGTCTGGGGAGTTCTCTAAATTTTGTTCCTGTTGTGTATGGTGTGTGCCAACATCTTTAGAGGCTATTGGTATTGTGGGGACACTTGTTGAGGGTGCATTCCCACCCTCCTTTTGTTCCCTAGGACCCTTGAGAACAAAATGGGCCTTCATGCATGCTGCAAATTCCTTGGATGTCTCAGGATGTCCAGTTTCAGCAGCAAGAGTGGCAATATGTGCTGAGCAGTGTGGTTCATGCTGGACTGCCACACATGCTTGTATTCCTGCTAGGATGGGATTGGAGGTGTGTGTTACCTCAGTAGAGTCATCATTAATGACATCATGGTAGGTATACTCACTGAGGGCACATGAGGTGCCTGGAGCATCATTAGAGTATATGCAAGAAAGTGCATCTGCAACAACATTGTCTGTACCAGGTACATAAATGACTTCAAAGTCAAATTCACCAATTTTTTCCAACCAGCATGCTTGCCTCCCAGACAGGTTTTTCTGGTTAAGTAAGTGAATTAGACCCTTATGATCTGTGATACACTTAAAATGAACAACCTGTAAGAGTTCACAATGACAAAGCATTGTTTCAATACCAGCAAGCATTTCAATTTCATGTACAGCATAATTTTGCTGTGCAGAGTTCAATTTAGCAGAGAAAAATGCAGCTGGTCTAGCAGTCTGCCAGTCTTTGCCTTGGCTAACCACACCAGAAACACCAGTTGCACAGCCATCTGTTACAACCCAGATAGGGTCAGCATCTAGACCATATGTGGGTAGCATTCTTTTATGATTGCAAAAATTCATGAATCAATCTTTTGATATCCTGAAAGGCTCATTGTTCTGTGTAACCCCATCTAAATGCAACAGTGTCACTGGTGAGCCCACTCAAAATACCCATAGGTATGCAAACCTCAGCTAAGTCATCTGCAAGATAACCAGCTGTGCCTAGGAATCCATGCAGAAGATCATGATTTGTTGGAGTCTTCCAGTTCAACACATTGTCAACCTTGTGTGGGTCCATATGAATCCCATCACAATCAATAATCCATCCAAGTAATTTCAATTCCTTGGGCAGGAAATTCAACTTCCCTTTGCTAAGGTAAAGTTTTTCATGCTTGAGAATGTCCAGGACAGTTTTAACATGTTGGATATGCTCTTTCAGTGTCCTGGAATAGATTACAATATCATCTAAGTAGACATCCATGAACTTTCCAAGGAAAGCTGAGAACAGATGATTCATGAGTGCCTGACAAGTTGCTGGTGCATTGCAATCACCCTGTTGGATTACCAGGCTGATCATGTTCCCATCTGGAGTGGTGACAGCAGTGCAATCAACATGTTCAGGTACAATTCTAATTTGTTCAAATGCACCTTTCAAGTCTAATAAGGAGACAAACTTTCCCTCCCAGATAATATTCCAGAAGATACCCTCAATATCAGATAAGGGTGAAGCCACATTCTTGGTATTTTATTGCACTCACGCAAGTCAAACACTGTGCATAATTCAGGAGGTTCCCCAATTTTACAAGGCTTAGGGATCAATAGCATTGGGACTGTATTCCCAGATGTAGTGATTCTCCAACATCCTGTAGCTAGGTAAGCTTCACACTTTTCATGCCATTGCTGTTTGAATGCTTCAGGGCAGCAAGATGGACAATATGAATATAGCTTGGCTTCATCAATTAATGGTATGGTATGATTGATAGCCCTCAGAGGGGGCAAGCTAGTTTCTGTAACTTCTTTGCACAAGGGTTCAGCATAAGCTAGCAACTCCATTTGTGCTTGCTCTAAGACATCTAAATCAATGCCAATTGCATGGCTACCAAGTTTTGAAGTTGATGGGCCATGAATAGGGAGTGCAGTGTCACTCCCAATAACTATGCAGGCAGGGTTTAATCCAACACAGACTTGGTGTTGGTAAATCCATGGAGAACCCAGGATCAAGTCATAATTGGATAAATTGATAATATCAAAGTATCTTTGTTCATCAACTGAGTCATATTGAAACTGTACTGTAGTGCCTGAATTAATTTTTGAGTGAGAGCCTTGGACAGCTAGTTGTAGGCCCAAGGGATTATCCAATTTGGTCAATGGTACATTCAGCTGAGTGGCTAATGTAGTTGACATAAATTCACCTACTGAGCCTGAGTCTAATAGAGCATGGCAAGGGTGTGAGTTCACTTTGACAGTGATGACTACTGGTTTTGGGACAACTCTGCCCTTTTCCTTTACAGATGCTGCATTGCATTGGAGGGCAGCATAAGTTCCATGAGGGACTTGGATACCACAAACAGATAGATTGTTTGCAACTTCCAATAGACTGTTTGTGTCAGAGTCAACTGGTTCATGACCATTGAGATAACTAATGGCATATTCACCTAAGCCAGGGAACCAATTATTAATAAACTGGATGACATCAGGATCTTGATCCATAATGGATGCAGGCAATATTCCCAACTTATGAATCATATCATCAGCCAATTGTAGTTCATACCAATTAGCCAGATTAAAGTCAGGATCATATATTAGGTCAAGACAGAGCTGTGTTACACAGCCCCACTGGTAATCCTGGATGATAAACATGTCTTCTGATGCAGAATCCCTTTGGACATTAAAGCAATCAGTGGACCCTCCAGAGTACAAGTCATCATGCCTGAATGGGGTGCTGGTGTACAATGTATGTTCAATCAATGATTCCAGGGCACCCGCATCTTGTGCAGGGACTGAATATTGATGCCAATGATGGAATTCTAACACATCACTACCCTCTGCTATAGATGGTAAGGGGGAAAGTGGAACACTTGAATCTATTTCAAGGGATGAGATGGGGAGGTATTCAAGGATTTGAGTTTCCCCTTCATCATCTGTGAAAGGAGGTATATCCAGGTCCATATTGAAGTTGGATAGTCCAGGGGGTTTATTGCCTTTGGAGCATACTGTGGATCCCTGTGGGCAATTCCTGGAAAGATGACCAGGTTCTTTGCAATGGAAGCACTTATTTGCAGCAAGAAGTTCAGCACATTCTTTGTCTGACAATTTGGGTACTGAAGGTTTAGAACTAAACTTATTGTTCTTAGATTTGTTAGGATTGTAGTTGCAGTTCTGTGAACCAGAGGCATTGTTTGAGTGTGACTTGTCATTATTCCTATCATTACAATTAGAATAATTTGAAGTTGTTTTTGTTGCAGAGTGATTGGAGTTATGAGTATTACAGGAGGAATTCCCATCCCCTTGGGAATGGTTATAACCTCCACGGCCCCTGTAGTTTCCACCACCACCACCTCTGTTATTTTCATTCCCTGAACCTCCATTATGAGTAGAGGAACTAGGATGGTGATCATGAGAGGAGTTAGCAACATTCTCAGCCACTTCAATGACTTGAGCAGATTCACTGACCACTTTCCATTTACTGACTTCTGGATTTAGCTTTTCCAGCCAGAGTTGTCTTTGTATGGAAGGCCTTAATCCATACCATAGTTTAAGAACCTTTTCTCTTCTGCCAGTTGAGCCAATAGAGTCATATAACTCCTCCAGACCATGAACATATTCCATGACAGAATGATTATTCTGAAAGTAGTTCTCCAATTGTTTGCACTGAAGAGCATGATAGTTAACAGAAAAACAATAGTTAAACATCTCCTCAAAGAAGAGATGTAAACTCCACTCAGAATCATTTTTAGATACTTTCTGATTATAGAAATTATAGGCCTTTCCCTTTAGATAACAAGATAGGGTGAAGATGTGACATTCATGTCTAACCTTCCCATCTTGTACATATGAGGTGCCTTCCTTAATGAATTGGTTGAATGGGCAGGTGTCTGCTGACCCATCATATTCTATGGGAGGTATAGGCTTTATCAAGACCTGAGAGGATGTCTTTCAGCTTTGTGAATGATGAGACTGACAAGATCTTGACCTATGCCTACCTCTGGGTTTCTTGTCAATTGGTGACACCTATAGTGCCTCCAGTGATGGTCTGAACCAGATGTAGAGAGGTCTGAGCTGGACTCAGGGCTAGAGTCAGATGTCAGAGAGTGATCTGAACTAGGTTCTGAAGATGAACTAGAATCACTATCTGAAGAGGATGGTGAATTGTAATGGTGTTTCTTATTCTGACCAGCACTCATAGTGACACCAAGATAACTCTGTGGAGCTACCTGGTCTATGGGCCTGAATGCAGACTTCTTAGTTTGCATAGGGGGTTCATCTCCCTCTGATGCACTAGGAGTCAGGGCGCACTTGCCATTACAAATGGCCTGGTGCTTCTTACACTGCTCATGGCTGCAAGCACAGCATTCCTTCCTGAGCTTACTACAAGACTTCCTGGGTCCTTTCTCCCCTTGATGGGTTGGGGCTACCTCAGGATCCTTGTTAGCAGCTTCACCCTGAGTAACCTTAAAGGACTCAAGGGCTGCCAACTGCTTGTCTATATCAATCTTGGACATTTCAGTGTCAAGACCACCCCAATTCTTGGGGTCAGGACCTTTACCCTTATGGAAAGAGGGTCCTTTGCCTTGCAAAGTCAACCTTTTGCAAGCAGGCTTCATAGCTTGGTTTTGTGCAGCAATGACAGCCTTCTGTTCAGCAGTGAGTTCCTTCTCAGCCTGCTGAACTACTTTCCTCTGTGTGAAGGAGAGCTCATTTGACTTAGAGAAGTCAATTCAGACATTCTTAGAAACTTCTTTCTTAGAAATAGTAGGGCTGTATGAACTAGCACAGCACCCATGAGGGACCTCCTGCCACTCATACATACTCTTCTTGGTCTTATTCTTAGGTGGGCCAGCACCTTTAGGTTTGGACTCAGAAGTATAATTATTATCAAAACTACCATATGTTGTTTTGACATTTAATGTGCACCTGAGCACTCAAGGACTACCATCATGGCTATCCTTGACAGACTCAGAGCAACTATTGTTCTCCTCTCCTAAGGGAGGGGGAGGTCTCAGTGTAGGGACAGCATGATTAACATGTGTTATGCCAATGCCAGGGGCACCAGAGGTACCTGAACCAGTTTTAGCCCAGGCTGGAGCAGCCTGGACAACAGGGGTGCCTATAGAGGTATCACTGTCTGCAAAGGTATCTGTGAACCAAGGGACATTAGCAATTGAAACATTGGTGAGTGACTCACTGGTTTGGGTGACCCCTGCCACTCAGGTACTAACACAAGTGCAACACAGTTCCATAGTATAAACGGAGGGAGTTGGTGACAAAGGGTGTTCCAAGAGGCAAGGTATAATGACAAAGGCAAGACAGAGATAGAATGATGAAGCAGAGTATGGGATGAGAGAGAGAGAGATAGAGAGAGAGTAAAAGGGGGTTGCTGCCTAGAGATGGTGGTTCCAGGTGATCAGACCAGAAGGGACCCAGTTGCAAGGGCTAGCAGGTATAAGCATAGGGTGCTGCTCTTGCTTCATTGCTTACTTTTGGCCCCTTGTTCCTTATGTTCACTCTTGGCCCCTTGCTTTGTATGCTTACCTTTTGGTTATACCTCATGATACCAACCTACTGTCCTTACCAATACTTTAATTACCCCTTACATTGTGGCTTGTTCTCTTAGCTATCTCTCCCCACATGCTACATAGTCCTTACAGTACTTATGTCCTTCTACCTACCCTAAACATGTACTTACCAGTAGTAGACTACCTGTTGCCTGTGCAGGATTCCCCCCCAGTGAATACCATAGTCTCAAACAGTCTATCAGTGTTCCTCATGTGTGACGCAGCCCTGTTACTACTCTATTGTGCCTTTGTCACATCATGCTAGGCTCTGACACATCTGCCATGTGAGCATCTCATTCACACCCCCATGTTGGCATCTTGCCTGCACACTTCCCGTCACCTACTTCTCCTTCCATTCCCCATTCTCTCATCAATGCATGTGTGGCAACTTTGATCATGCTACATCTTCACTTCAGTATGCTATCACCACACCAACTGGATCCTAGTTCTCTTGTTGTGCATCTTTGCTAGCAGTGTGATTGTCTTGCTGTGTCACCATTCAACTTGCACCTTGAAGGTCACAGTGGCTGTTGAGTTCCTAGCTGTTCAATGCATGCACAAGTTCCATTCTCATCATGTAGTGCTATGACCAGTTTGAGTTGAGCTATCTGACCATGCTCTGTAGAGTGCAGGCTGTTTGCACACTTTCAGGTGTCCATCAATGTTATATTGGAAGTCACATGCAATTAAAATTGGATGCAGAATGGCAGGTGGAAAGTTAGAGTAGGAGAAAAAGTTGCATCATCTCACAAGTGTCAATTGTTCTGGAGTTTTAAGAGATGATAGAGCATCCACATATGTCTTGACTGTTGATTCAGAAGCAGAAGATAAATCACAATCTATATTGGAGAATATAGTAGATTTAAATGCAGATATCTATGATGACTATTCTTAACACAATGTGGTCCTTTAATGGCAAATTGCAGACCAAATGGCCCATTTGATAAGCTCAATACCTCAGGCCTCATTATCTGGGATGGATCAGCCTGTTAAGAGTGCTGAGAGGGTTGAGGCTGTAGTGTGCATGTGCACTAGTGCTATCACAGTGACAGCTAAACTGCTGTGAACCCACAACAAGGCCACAAGGTGCAAATGTGGCATTGGCACTGTCTTGACACCTCCTTCCTGCCATCACAATATTGCTATGTTGCAGACTGGATTCCATCTAGAACTGCTATGCAACTCCAGAAAGGTGCATATCATACATTTATTGCACTTTGTGCTGGTAACTGTGAAATAAAAATGACTGAAAGGACTCCTGCAGATGCATCTAAAAGTAGTGCCTCTTGTCTACCTGATGTCAATCCTGGAGCTGCTTCTCCTGCATACCCTCAAACCAACAGTTTCTTCCCTAACTCCAAAGGCTTTACTCAACAAGATTACACTTTCATTGAAGTGCACAGCAATTGCATTTTGAACCAGAACACTAGGCAGAAATTGAACTTGGCAAATGTTGCATTGAATTTGGACTCTCTGACAATTAAGCCCCAAGCATATTCTGACTTTGATCCCTCCAAATCTCATCCCCAATCATAGACAGCTTCACAGAGATCACTTATAAGCTCTGTCCACCACCAACACCACTCTTTACTAGACAGGAAAATATTCTGAACAACATGGAGAATTATTTCAGCAAAAACATTGGTACTCAACATATATGTGTTCTGCATGGTGTTGGAGGTGTTGGAAAAACTCAGATAGGATACCAGTTTGTTGAAAAATGCAACCAGAAGAACTGGTGAGTTAAATCACCCTGAAAATATATTTCATGGAGAAGTGGATCTCAACTCTGTGGGCTTGAATGAACCTAAAGGCAAAAGGCAAACATAAAACCTCTAAACACGCCACAAAACCTCTAAAACAGAGTTGAAATTACTTGTGAGTTTGTGGGGGCAAGAATCAGAACTTCTTAAAAGACTTA
>JASFDE010000049.1:0-83692 GCA_036937135.1 Nidula niveotomentosa
TGCACATCTCCACTCGTACGAGCGTTCAAGGTGGTGGTGTGATTCGCAGTCGCGTTCCAGCTCCCCACGAACGGCGCGCTGAACTTTGCGCTCCCATCATTCCACGGGAAATCGAGGAAGACGCCAAGCTTCCCGCTATTTAGTAACGGCGATTGGATTGACACACCAACGTTATCGGAATCTTGTGCGCTTGCGGTCTTCACTAAGACTAGCTCGCCCCCTAATTCGAATTGGCTAGTGATCGTCCCCGTCCATAAATCTAGCTCCTGCTTCATGCCCTTCAAGTCTCCCTCTGTCACATTCATCACCTGTCCTCCTTCTGAGAAGAAAACCAGGCCGGTCCTTCCCAAATTGACGCGATTTGGGTTCGATATTAACCACTGCTCGATCGGATCCCCGCCACCAAAGTCATACTCCACCAGTCGCCCGTGGTTATACCAGCTCACACCCCTATAATTCTCCACATCCTGCGTCGTCACCCCAGGTGGGAGGCTGTCGTTCTTCCACCCCCACGACGACATGATTGCGAAGGGTTGGAAGGTCTGCAAGCCCGTCACGTCCGCACCGAAGGCAAAGTTCCCATTGCCAACTTGCATGGGAGTGCTAGTGCTGGATGCATTGCGGGTGGGGTTGTACCGCGAGACGAGGGCGGGGCGGTTGATAGATGCTTGTGCAAGTGCGGCGAGAATCGGGAGGAGGAAGAGAGTTGCTTTCATGGCTCTACATTATGGAAGGTGTGATGCTCGATGGTATTTATGATGTTCTTGCGGGCCGGAGGGGAGTTTCAGATATCTCATGACCCATTACGATGTCGCCTTCGAAATCTATGTCTTTACGGCTTGGTCATAAGTCACCGAAGCAGTTTCACATCTTTTATACTCGAAGAATTCAAACTGTGCTATTCTTGACGCATGACGGCAGAGCAAGAAGTCTGCCTGCACATGACCGCGTGTATTTTAGGCAAAGGAATGGTTTTTCTTCGCTCGGACACAATCTAATAGCTTTGTAATTTCAGAGTTTCAATCGGTTAAACTGGCTCATCTGTTCTACTTTCCTCCTTTATGGCCCAAAAGATGACAACTTTCCACCGTTCACATCTACAGTTTATTGGACATAAAGTTGTGGACAGCCGAACACGATAGTTTTGATATCTCCCAAACGGGAATTTTATGGGCAAATCTGAGCTCGGATTCACAACCAGGTCGTCAAAAGGCATCGAAAAACACGCCTCCGAAGTTTTTCCGCGAAGTATGAGAGTGGCCAAATATTTTGGGTCCAGAAATGGAATTATGTATACCTCTGTGGCAATTTTGGAGTGAAATTATAGTGTCAGATTTCTAATTAAATACAGCTTCAATCAACTTATTGCAGCCTAGGAAATCTGGCAGTGTTGCTGTGGATTTTGTATTATCTATGCATGCTGCCTGCCATTCTAGCCCTTCTGGTATGTGCTCATGAACTGCCAAGACTGATTGATAAACCAACAATAACCTCAGGTATGTAGGCATCAAGATAACAGCATGCAAGTTCTTTTGCTTTGGCACAAAGTTTTTTTTAGGTACCTCACAATATCTGTACTTTGCCCAGCCCTAGTACTGTAGAATATAAACAGGTTAGTATATGAGAGGTGAGAATACAAAAGTACTAATCATTTTGATGGAGCCTCTTTGGTAATAGCCACATTCAAAGTCCTCCATAGCAGCACTACAAAATTTCTTAACTGTAGCTCACATAAGAAAAAATTCAAACTCAGCTGACCACAATTGTCACACTGCATCCTGCAATTGACTTGTGTGCTGTCTTGAGCATCAATTACAAATTGGCACATATTCTTTCTCCAAAATATCAACTTCTGGCATGCATAAAGATGCTATTGAGGCATATCTTTTGTCTATTCTAATGTGAAACATCATTAATCCTTATGATACCTTTGAGGAAGCTGTCACAAACTGTCTCTGGAGGTGAAAGACCGGAGGTCATGTGATCACAAAAACCTGGAAGGAAGTAGAGGAGATTGTCAGAGTGTGGGAAACAAATCTCCAGTGCAAAACCCAGAGAATCACCAAAGTAGAGGTTTAGTGACAAAGCACTGCAGAGGGGTCAGGACTTGGCTTCAGCTTATAAGAAGCTGTGTCCTCCTCAATCCTAGGTCCTGTATTTCAGATGTAGAGTTAACAAAGTTATACAGAGCAAGAATCAGACTAGGAAAATAATCCTTTGTCATGATAGAGGGTAAGGAGACAAGAGAAGGAGGAGAGTAGGAGATTGCAATATAGCAATTAACAAACTGAAGAGTGTTTACAGAGAGTATATAAGTTTATATACAAGTGTGGAGACTCCTTGTAATATACCATGCCAGGAAACACACAATATACCAACTGAGCCAAAAGGCCACTATGACTGGTTACAGTCATAGGTATTGCCAGGCTATATATGTAGTTCAAATACCACATTATTGCTGTAAGTGACACTCCTTGGCAAGGAGTTGAGTAAAGGAGCCAGGTAAACAGTGGCTGAAATCAGTGGCTGAAACAGAGCAGAGTAGATACTGAGACATGAGGCAAGAAATGAACTAAGACAAAAGGATAATGTGGTGTTCAGAGGTGACATAACTGTGATAAGATAAGGAAAGAGAATGTAAGGAGATGTACTGAAAAGGACTTGTACTACTCAGAAGTAAAAACTCTGGAGATGTTAGATGTGTTGTGGGAATGTGCCAGAAATGTGTAATAACAGCTGGAGGTCACATGACAAGGACTTAGCATGGAAATGGGATATGACAGAAGCATGCCACCACTGGAACATTGACATTGACAACATCTACATGTTACAGGAGACTGTAATATACCATGCCAGGAAACACACAATATACCAACTGAGCCAAAAGGCCACTATGACTGGTTACAGTCATAGGTATTCCTGGGCTATATATGTAGTTCAAATGCCACATTATTGCCATATGTGACAGAGACTCACTACCTCAATGGATGGGACCATAAAGTTGCAAAGGCTGTGAATCTGCACCTGGCTTTGGCATATGCCCAAGATTCCTTGATCACCACTGTTTTGTCAACATGCTGCAAGTTACTTCACATGTCTTTCAAGTTATCCTCTCCCTCATCAAAAATCATCCTGTCTTTACCAACAACTCATATATGCCTCAAGCACCTGTAGAGGAGAACTTTCACATTCTCAGGCCATTCCATTTCAGTCAGAAGAGCCCAGCTCAGCTGTCCATTGTTGGCTGTTCACTGGATTGGGGGGAGTCCAGTCAGTGCTGCTTGAGTAGCAGAAGTTGAGTTTTGAGTTGTTGCCATTGAGAAGTATTTTAAAAAATAGTTATAGGGAACTAAAGAAGTGCTGCATTGAACAAGAGTAGCTGTTGAGTGTCAGACACATGAATAATGACACTCTAAATAGTATAAAGTTGAGGTTGTCTAATCACTCAAAGGGAAGGAAAGAGGAAAGGGGAAGAGAAGAGTGGGCTATATTGCAAGTGGGGAAATGACCAGCTCAAGGCTGGGGTTTCCAATACAAACAAAGTACCTAAATACTACTCTACACATGTCTTGCACATGTATGACTCATGTACTACACATTGTAAGTAATAATAGAATCTACTGTGCTACATGTGTCCTGTGTATTTAAGTAATAAATGATTGTATGATGGTAGGAAACCATATGTTGTCCATGTGTGCACAGTCATCTCATATTGCCTTATGCATAGTTCATGTGCAGTCCTTAGGATAAGATCTTCCTGTGATATGGTCCAATGATAATCACCAAAAAGATAAGGTGAATTCACGACATTGAGGTTATAGTAAAAAGTGTTGCATTGAGTCACATTGGAGTCACAAAGTTGGTGCTTCAAATCAGCTTATGTGAGCTTAGCTACAATACTTCATAGCAATGTTACAGAGAACTTTGAATGTGGCTATTATAAATTAATCTCTATATACAGCATGAATTTAGAACACAAGATTTTAAATTAAAATCAAAAATTTTCAAAACAAAAACATGACATTGATAGTCTATGTATTCACCACAATCCAGGCTAGGCAGCCAAATACTAATTATTCCCAATACCCTGTAAGGGTAGAAGGTATTACTGGTCACTCTAATAATAATTTTGGTGGGCTTTTGCACACCTTGTATAATCACACATAATCATGGAAATGCTCATGCCTCTAAGTAAGATTCAAAATTTTGAGAAATGGGTGAGGCTGTCTTTTAGTAGATTGCTACTGATTTCCCCATTATGCATGGCTGGACTGGGCCTGGTCAGCCCAAGTGACAGTGCAACTTTCTAAGGCTCAAAACTTGGAGAAAAAAGCCTGTGCAATCTCCTTGTCCTACTTAAATGTTTCTCCCTACCTCATCTCTGTATCTTCTCCTTCTATCACAACCCTGTCATATCCTATTTTCACACCAAGTCATTTCCCTGACAGCTCCAGACCTTTACATTCAAACTCCAGACATCTATGCTCATCTCTAATTACTTCTGAAATAGTCTGGACATCATTTCACCAATTCATATAAGTCCACCTCCAGCTATCTCTGTCATGCTTCATTCATCTCCATATTCACTTCTATCACTTCTTATCTCTGATTTTATCATCTCTGATTATTTCTTTATCCTTTTGTGTTAGCTTTAATTCTTATCATTTACTTATATCTGCTCTGTTATGTTTCAGCCACCATTACTCTGCTCTGTTACCTGATTCCTTGCCAAAGAGTCTCCACTCCTGTATATAAACTCTGACACTCTCTGTATTAGTTCGGCAGTTTGCTAATTGATATATTGTGATTCCTCTGCCATCTCCTCATTCTCTGCCTCTGCTCTCTTACTTCTTATCTCCTACCTCCATTGTGGCAAAAGATTATCTCCTAAGTCCAATCTTTGCTCTGGACACCTCTATTAACTTCTACATCTGAAATTCAGGACCTTAGGATTGAGGAGGGTACAGCTTCTTACAAGCTGAAGCCAAGTCCTGACCCCTCTGCAGTGTCTCATCACTGGACCTCCACTCTGGCATAATCTCTGGGTTTTACTCTGGAGTTTAGCTTCCCACACACTAATGGTCTCTATACACCTTTCTGAGTTTTGGTAATCACACTCCTATCTGGAACTACACCTCCAGAGACAGTTCTTGACTGTTATATCTATGAAACTTCCTTACATGTCTCCAACACAATCTCATGCTTCTGCTATCCTTCTGCTATCCTTCTGCTATCTTTCCATCATGCTTTGATATCCATCTTTATGACTATTGTTTTGTTACTATGATACTCACTATTCACAATAGTGTGTCCAGATACCTTTCCACTTAGTTACATTTTCTGCTTCTGCTTCTGCCATTTTATTATATATCATCAGATCTTATTATTACTCATTACTATAGTGTTGCTACTTCCACTTTCACTATTACAATTAGTCTACAAGTATTTAAGTAGTCTTATCTTGTACTATGGACCTCAATCTAAATATCAACTAAGATTCAATTCTGATTTCTGATTCTTGTCCAACTCTCTTCCACCCCCACTTCTAGTTCAACTTTGGTTGACTAGTCCTTTCTGTCCTCAACACTAGATTTGTCTCTAGTTGTCAACTAACTATCAGTCATCTCCAATGACTGCCCTGACACTCTGTTTAGCTTCAAACCATGTGGATTATTTCTGCTAAGTAGAACCCATTGAGAACTGGAAGTGCAGAACATATAAGTTGAAGCTGACAGTCCATTCTAACTAGCATTACTGTCAGAACCTGATCTCAACACTACTGACATTTCCAACATAGTGCTGCTGCATATACAGATACTAGTCCCTAATATTATTGGGAAACCAGTTTTTTGACATTGACAAACCCACCCCTTTCTCACTATCAGAAATACTTTTATGAAATTCAACAGAGATGACTTCATGTGTATAATTTCATCTTCCCATACCCTCATAGCAACTTCCCTGCCATCTTCTCTCTCACTCAAATGCCTATTCCACTCTATAGATGATGACAATGATGATTCTCAATTACAAAACCCTCTGAAAAAACACCATTCAATGTTACATGAGTAAACTTATTGTCCTATTGTGAATAAAAATACTCAGTAGTATGTTACCTATATAGGTGCTTACTGGCATCATCACCAGGGATTAGCTCCTTTTGATTATCCCTGCACACCTGCCTGCCTTCATCAACAAGGGACCCTGCTATCAAAATTCAACAAATATTCTTTAACTTGTAAGTAAATTGCTCTGACTATCATACAAAGCATAAAAGCCACTCATAAAGTTGCCATGCATCCCAGATTACTATTAACACTCTCTTGCACAACTCAACATCCTTTGAAGTGTACTACAATATCCACAATGCCTGCTGCATCTGCTACCAACACTGTGTCGACAACAGGGTTTACATGCACTTGCTCAGCCACATGCTGCCCAAAGACTCAATTTGGTGTTCTACAAGCTTCGCTTTGAGAAAATTACATTATGGTTGAGACATATTTTTTTGTTCATTTTCGAACTGAAGCTGTCATCGCCATCACATTTTTATTTCTAGAGCATCAAATGAACCTATAAATATCTTGAAAAGGTGTATCAGGCCATGCCGCTCGTCGGCCCTACAGCTTTATGTTTATGTTGTGGTCATTATTGAGCTCGACATTGAGGCTGATTTTGGATTACATAAGCTAGCCGGTTCCTGGCGGCCCCTACCTTATGTCCATCGAGTAATGCTGGTTTTATACTCCCCTTGCAACCATGTCAGGAACTACGGAGGAGAAACACAATTAATATTACGGAATGATATGGTTCTACGATGTGGAATTGCTGTGGGTACTTGAAACATGATTCCTAGGCAAGCGAACCATTCGGTAAGTTTTACGCAGTACAATATTTTTCGATGCCTTTGGACTCAGCGAAAGACTGCAGAAATTTCCATCTGGCCCGAATGTCGAGTCAAACAATTTCACCCAATAGAACATAGAAATGGGCAGTACAAATAAAAACATAAATATTATATAAAAGATCTTCCGAGTTTCGCGTTAAATTTAACATACTTTCATGGGCATATCCACATCGACTTTGGCTTGTAACCGAGTCGTGAGCTTGGATATGCTCACGAAGGCTTCCAGAAGTGCAGGCACGACGAAAGGCGCCTTACATTCCCTCTCGACGTCTTTGAGAGCCTCTTCAGCTTCCATACGTAGCCGACGCTCTTCCGCCATTTGAGCTTGTAGAGTGAGTAGTTGGGACTTCAGAGCATCTTCTTTCGCTAGGGCTTTAATTAATTGCTCGTGCGCACCTGCGAGCTCATTTTGGAGGCCTATCAGCATAGACTCCTTACTCGACTCCAAAGAGGAAATTGAAGCAGAAGCTAGAGCAAATGATTCCTGAGGCTGAAGTTTCAATTGGACGATGGACATAGAAGATGCGGACTCTTCCTCTATAATAATATCTCTCGAAGACTGGTGTTCTTCCGATGTAGATACCATTGCGTCGCAATGTTCCGGGCTCTTCAGTACGGGTGTCGTCGAATGTAGAAGCTTTTCCAACTGAAGAAATAATTCTCAGAGCTAAGACTTTCTAAATACTAAGCAGAGTACATACAAGTTGGTTTGGCATTTGTACGGAGACCGCCTGAATATCTGGACTGTCACTGATAGCAGGTACCGCGTTAACTGGCTTCGGAGGCGTCGGTGATGCATTTTCTACGAACAATGCAGCAAGTTGGACGGAGGGAGGCGTCTCTCGGACTGAATGACTAGCTTTCGCCGAGGAAGGCAGACTAGTTTGCTCAGAACGAGAGTGATTTGCTACAACTTCAACGGCCGGGATAGGAGGACTCTTTTGTAAAGCTTGAGCGGGTAATGGCGACTGATAAAAAACTTGGGTTTTCGACGAGGGCGGAGAAGTCGATTTCCGTGGAACGCTGATTTGTACAGCTTGGGCGGGTGGTGTGGACTCAAAAGTAGCTGCTCGAGTAGCAGCAACGGCATTGATACCTGATGTTGAGGGCTGTTAAAAATAGATAATTTGAGCGTGAATTTGACACTAAATTCCTTTGTAAAACGTGCCTGAAGCAAGAACGTCCCGGGGTGGTCTACCTTCTGTTTCTTATGTGGAGATGGAGAGTCCTGAATAGAATCATGATCCCCCAACCTCGCAGACAATGGCGGCGGACCTATGCCACCAAAATGCAGCGGTCCGTAAGTTCCAGAACGGGGTGGATCATATGGATTACTTGAAATTTCACGATAGCCTGGAAAACGATTTGTGTCATAAGGTTTGGGTTGCTTCCTGGCGTATTCGTAGGTGTCCTGATTGTCATAATCAGATTCATCGTCATCGTCATCTTCGCCACTAAGGAACATTAAACGTTGAAGTATCGATGCTATAAATGCGTTGAGTTGCTTACAATTCATCCAATTCCAGATTTTCGCTGACAGTTCAAATATATCAGTGAAATTATCAAATCAGTTAACAAAGAGTATCCGTACATCGATAAGTCTGCCAGTTTTTCGTTAAGATCTCTGGTATCATCCGGTCGAATCTTCTTTAATAGAGCTTTATGCAATGGCTAGACGGAGATGCGATGAACACTTGGAGAGTTGGAGAAAGACGAGCCTGCAGCTCACGCTATCTCGAAGAATATTCTGCCATGAAAACCTTACACATCCCTGAGAGATGAGCTCGAGACTCTTATGTGGAAAGGGTGGAATTCCCAGTATCGCGACGTCTGACTGAAGAGTGGCGTCCGACCGTTTAGACAAGAACTTGAAGCAGGTGGCTGCTTTCTTCCCAGTATATGTTATTGTGACCACCAGGTCCAGCTGCTCTGAGTGATATGAATGTCGAGGCATCGCAAGAGAATGGTAGCGGAAGGGCTAGCGGAATGGCCGGTGAAAGCTTTGGACGGTGTTGACAACGTTGTCTCTTCATTCTATCACTAGCATGTTGGTTCCGGACCCGATCCCCGGAATGATGATTCATGATATTCGGAGTTACAACATGCGTGCCTCGACCCCGGCCAGCACTGAATTCTAAATTTATAATTTACTCCTTAATTCACTACTTATAGACCTTCGAATAGTGGATACATTTAATCTCAGGGTTTGTGAAGGCCTAGAAAGAGATTGCAGCTGAATTGTTGATTCTCTCCACAATTACTACGAAATGAGGAAACTCTCTCGAATAGATATTGCTGGTGCTAACAATGGTTTTGCAGGAATGACCTATGATGTATTTACACATCTACCCTTACAGATTGCGGATTAGATTTATATCTGCAGATATTTAAGGTGAGTTTTACTGTGGATTTTCTTGAACTCATTCAGACTACAAATTTTGGTCACAGGAATAGATACAAAGGTGATCCAAGAGTGAATTCACTGTGCATATGCTATTACCCTCTTTGATGTGATGCCCCACAGGTAAAATTTGTCATTTTGAGCTGTTATTATTACTTACTCTGACTGGAATACTAGCAAATCCTATACAATGGGCCTGGGAGATAATGGTCTCGAAGGTATCAAGGATTTCTGCAAACAGCGCAGTTCCAGCCCTATTTTCAAGAAATTCAAGCTTCCAAGTACGTCTAAATTCTGGATGATATTAGCGATAACCTTGAAGGTAAGTGTTGTCATTCTGTCAATGGAATGGGGATCATACATTAATAATATTTACTTGGCTCAGATTCAAAAAATAAGGATAAAAATGATATCTAAAATGAGGATACGTCGGAAAGAGATGGATTGAGAAGTAAAGAAGCTGGGAAGATGAAGGAAACTTAGGATGACAGTAATTCTGGAAATGGGGATTCCAAACCAAAACTGAGGCCTGATTCTTACGAAATAAAGCCTGATTTGTTGCTCCTTTTTTCATCTCAATTCAAGGTTGTGAAATAAACCAGTTCCGAAATAGAAACATGATTATATACCAATAAAATCCGCATTTAAAACCGGATTTATTGGCATTTATTATTGTGCAAAGCTGCAAGCGGCGAGGATGACCGTTCCATTCAAGCATATACAACGCCAACGGACCTCTCTTTCCATTACGGACTACTTCGTTGGCGCGAGCAAAATAGCCTAACAAAAATTATTTAATCCTGGTACATGGGGAACTATTTTAATTGATGCTACCTACAAGTGTTGCGAGGGGATGCGTAACCTCAGTGCGGACTCACATAAGGTAGGGGACATCTGGATCCGGCACCTTTACGTAAGCAGACAACGAGCTCACTATTCCTCGGCTGCAAACTACTTTCCCACATTTCTAAGACCACAGAATTGAAGCCTTTGATCACTCTTGCAACTCCCAGGAAACAGATTTAAAATGAAAAAACTTTTGAGAGAGATATTAACCATTTTTTAAAAAAGCCTGTCTTTTTTCGAAGTGATTTTTCGTGCTTCCTCATTCATTCTGCGACTTTTCACAACATTTGGCCGTGGTTTTAGGGTTAGGTTTATTATGTAAGCTGCTATAATAGGTTAGTCAGTGATTGTTGGCCGAGCGGCATCATCTGCCGACCTTCCCACTTCAAATACAATTTGTTTGGGGGTGTAAGTCTGCCTATTAAGGCATTAAAATAGGTCCGAATACATTTTCCATAAAATGTAAGTTAGAAAAAATAATACCCTTTCTTGACTTAATTATCACCGATAATGCCCTCCAAAAAATTTATTTTTTCCTGAAGGCCATATTTGGCCGCTTATATAAGCGCTTACGTAAAAGTGCCGGATCCAGATGTCCCCCTACCTTACACGCGCTACATGACCGCTGATGTCTGATATGTGGGGAGCAGGAAGCTTGGGCATATTTGGCATGACCCTGGGTCATCAACTGATGATCGAATCCTTTTGGGTGGCGGCAAGTACAAAGGGGCAGGCATGCGGTTTTGGAACACCGTACACGCACCACTTAGTAGTAATCAGGAGATAGCAAAGAGCCAATCGAAAAGTGAAGAAGCTACGTCTTGAGTGTATTGGTGGCGTTCAGTGAGAACAAGAAGTAAGCGCTTAGCATGTAAAGTTCTCCATCATTTTTCTTCCTATCGTGTTTTCTCACGCCATTCCTACTTGGCTTTTCCCATCAAGATTTCTGGAAATATGTGCACAGAAGCATGAATACCATAGGTCATCACTTACGTGCTACATGATTTGTACAACAAAACCGACTAATGTACTTCATCAAGATTCAAATTTGAACGAAGTCTGAACATCCATCCTATACAACACAGTGTTCAAAAGTCTTTGAGTCTACAACAATGCGCAGGTAATACTCGTGTCAGTTATTCCTGAGCTGCTCATTTGAGAGAATTCACTTTAACCTCGGCACGAAAGAACGCGATCCTTCAGTCGCCATGACACGGTTCGAAAAACCCTTCAAAATCATAGATGCTGATGTGGATGTAGAGAACTCTAGATCTGGAGTCTCCTGGAGCAGACGTACGATATCTTCTTCACTGCATCCAACTCCCTGAAAAGAGAGGTTCAGCAGAGGACAAGACGATCGAGAGAGGAGCGAGAAGGTCTCTATGATGTCGTTTTTGCAGGGATATTCCAATACAAGAGAGTCGAGGGCTGGAAGCGTCAGGAACTTGAGGAAAGGGCTCGCTCTGTCCGCGGAAATGTTAGGAGGGAAATGGATGGAAAGGGAGCGGAGATTGGGGAGGATCAGTGTGTTAGGCGAGAACCGAAGGGATGTCCGCATTTCGACCCACAATTCGCAAATTTCGAGATTATGTGCGAGGCGTAAAATGTCCATTGTTTGAGCCGGTAGTGCGTCTGTGTGGCAATATCGGGTCAATTGAGACCAGGGATACGTCCTAAAATCCGCTGCGTGAGGACTATTAACCTGCAGATCCCGCAATCGCAGTGCTGTATGAAATACACCAAGAGGCGTTACCCGGGATGCAATCAACTGGGAAAGCACCTGTATCTTGAGGGTCTCTAACATTGGGAAGCGTCCTTCAACTAAGGTCAGGCAGCGAAGAACGCCGGGGGGAATAATGAAGTGGACATTTCTCCACCGCGTAGAGTGCTCCATTAGCAAATTCATAATGTCTGAATCGCCTTCGTCATTCCTTCCATCAGCATGGATGTAGAGGGTTAGTGGGACTTGACCCGATCTCGAAAGGTGTCTTTTAACCATCCTAATTTCCCTTTCCCTTCCAGAATGACGATGCCGCAAAAACTGGCCGATATAACTCCAGAGATGAGGAGTACCATACACTACAGCTTTCCAGCGCCTGCAAACGGCTGCAAGTTTGCCCTGGAAATTGTCCTTGCAAAATGGCCGAAGGATAAAGATTAAGTATAGAAAAATCTCCGAAAGAATCTCTTTCGGAATGGTGTGGATAGGAGGGGAAGTTGGTACGCAGGTAGACGTAAGATCGATTTTGCGCGTTCTACTCTCAAGAATATTCCATCGCGGAATCAGTAGAACTATTTCCTCTGGTGAGTTGTCGAAGAGAGAAAGTTTCATGGAGCCTAACATTAAAGACGACTCAGTAGACAAAAGGCGATAATATGGATGGAACACATACCAGAAATTCCTGAGACAAGGCTATATGTTTAGCTTACCTGCTTGATTAAAAGAAAGTTGAATCTCTGTAATATTTGGAGTCAGTACGATGCTTGGATTAATGAAGTAATTCGGAGGAAATTACATCTTTTAAGAAACTCTAGTCTCCTAATCCTGAGGTTCAGTTCGGTTATGATTAGCTAGCGCGATGAGATGCTTCCATTTCCAAATGAACAATCCAGAAATATCTGAAGTTAAAATCACCTCAAATGCTGCAGTGTTTCAGATAATTCGTTGAGCTTGAATCAGGCTTGAACCACTAGGTGGTGGTGAGAGATTAAGAGTGCCTTTAACCATGAGGTGGTCTGCCGTGGTCATGCAACCACCCTGTTCTGAGTCGGTAAGTTGAACAGGACCCCAGCCCAACCTTACTTTGTACATATAGTACACTTACTATATTGTCCGATTCAAAAGGGTAGATAATTAGTATAGATTCGGATACAGACTCCAAAGGCCCCGACATATCCACTTCTGGCCTGGATGCGCTGGTTACCAGTCACCACTGTTCACTGCGAAGTCATTATACGTAAGTATGAGAATGCGAGAAATCGGCTTACGTACGGATGAAAACCATCGCTACGATAATGTAGCACAATGGCTGGGTACTGGCACTCTTGCTAGACCGGAAAGCCCACATACAGAAGCCAAAACTGCTCTTCATAGTCAGATCTTTAAGTAGGTCCAACAGTTGACAACAGACAACGATCTAGGCACGCATCAGTCGGGGTCCTGAGGGTCTTGGACAAACCTGAACGATGTCCGCTTGGCAAGGAGCCGCTTGAAGATGGAACATCATTGTCACGTGGCATGACTCCAATAACGCCCAACGGTATCGCAACTAAAATTATTAACGAGAATTATCAGACCATGCAAGCTTCATCCAGCTTTCCTTTAACGAAGCCTCCTAAACCCATAAAATGGCCAGCGAACAAGGCCAGGAATGTCTCATACTGGGAAAATTCAAAATCAGCGGTGGTGCCTCATATATACACCCCGACCGTATCGATTAAGTATCAGGGACTTAAGGCGACCCAATACTTCTCCAAGTTCACTGACGACTCGACGAAGACTCTACTACTCGATCTGACAGAACTGAAACTTCCACATCCGAAGCGCCATGAAATCGTCTTTCTCTCACATGGTTCAATGGAGTTCTCATGGCCTCCGGATAAAGCAAGCCAGGTGAGTAGCATTCAGTGGCCATGCACAGCGGATAACTAATTGATGTTCGTATGGATGTTCGTGTGGTAGATATTGATGAGGAATCTGCGGAACAGGATCGACCCTGAAAATCCCCTAGACAAGGAAGCTATCAAAGCTAAGCTGAAGAAGCTCTCCATGTAAGTAACCCCACTAGTTCACTCACCACGGTCAAGGATTACGATAGCATATTCGACTACAGTGCATCTTTGAAACTTCAAGAAACGTAAGAAACTACCTTCTACCACAGTACGCCGAAGATTCTTGACATAGGTGTTTTTATAGGCCAGTGAAAGACTTTGGGATTGAAGCTCACACTTGGAAGACAAGGTTCGGCCCACCGTTAGATCAGCTGCTTGTGGAGATGCACAATAACACAAGCGAGGTAAAAAAACGGAAATATTCTGCCCTATGCCATGCCACCCCGCCACTGCCATCGCTTTCTGGTAGCGAGAAGCAAAGTTTTGTGGATGGCGTCGATTTGGATGCCCGGGTAGAGAAAAGGCCCAAATTAACTGCGGCTTCTGGAGAAGTACGTTATATGTTCTTCTGCATTGCTCTTGTCATTTATGTTCTTGCTTCTAGACTGAACAACCCCACACATCCTCTGACTCTATCATATTGTCTGAACCATCGCGACACAGTTCTATCCCTTCATCCCCCGGTAGTCAGGCAAGTTTCATTCAAATTTCGTTCATTTCAAACGTAGGCTAACAATGGATATAGCGAACTCGTAATGATTCTATAGCATTTTCTGTCGCATCGAGAGGCGCCCCTTTACTCCAAGAAATCAGAATCTCGCAGGTTAGTGTCCTTTCCATCTTCATGGACGACGATGGATTAATCTTCAGCTCAGGACATGTTTCCCCCTCCTTCCCAATCGGCACCACAGATTCTTAGACCAATAGGCAGCACATCCCCTGATAGATCATCGACATCAGCTATGGAGCCTCCCTTCTCCTCAATGGCCCTTGCACCTGCAGCAAGAGCAGCCTCGTTCCTAGACACGATGACACTCGATTTCCCATCACTATGGCATCAGACGTCTAGTCAACATCCCACATCACTAAACATGCAGCCGCAGCCCTCGAGTTCATCCGCAATGATGACCTCTTCTCCAAGCGGCATCGCATCGACACCGCAAGCACAGTTCTCTCCACCTCCGCAACCATCCTCATCTACAACGGTTCATGATGCTACTGCCCCCTTCAGCGCTCCTCCATCCATTACAGCTAAAGTTATCCCTTTTTCGCTTAAGAGTCGACCACCGACTGCTGCTACGTACCCACTTTCCACGACCGCTCGTCTAAAGAACGATCTCGAAACCGTCCGCGTGCGCATCGCACAAGGTGTTACGAGGGAGGAGGAGATCATTAAGTCTCTGAAGATGCACGGCGCCGCCGACGGCGAGATTCCTGACTTGACGCTGTCGTCATCGTCAAAGACTGCCGATGCTGAACGTGGTAAGCTTTCCTCCCTTCCTCTACTGCAATTTCAAAGGCTGAAGCGCACCTTTTACAGCTCTCATCATCATGCGCCTACGGGAGGTGGAAAGACAGCTGGAAGCGGAGCGGCGGCAGCGCCAGGAGGCCGAGGACGCGTTGCGGGATATCGAGAGGGAGTGCAAAGCACCTTTCGTCGTTCCAGCGTTGTTGCAAGCGTTCATTTCGATTTCGAAGCTCACATCGCAGGCGATGTGTTCGTAATGATATACACACTCCGTCATATTGGTCTGTCTCCCGTTTTGTATACTTTAGGACTGAAGGTATAGATGTTCGACTTGTTTTGTCATACTTTGCAGATGTTGGTTTAATGTATGTATAGAAGTGGCCATTAGTTGTATTTTATGAAAAAGAACACCTTGCCTGTACTTAATTCAATTTTATTGGAATACTGGTACCTCTAAGGTGCTTATTGTCGACGTGGATCTTGATATGATGCTTGATGCTAATCGTTATATAAAATTAATTGTGTACACGTCCCTTCACACAAATTACGAGCACTAATCTATGCGGGTTCTCACATGAACATGAAAATGGTTCCCTCTGTACCGCGGTAGAAGGTAGGCGTCAAATTAGGGACCACGACTCCGTGCGACATCTTTAGCGATTCCTTGATCACGGCAGTCTGAGTTATTTTAATCTAAAAATCGTGTAGTCGCCTATTACAATACAAGACATACCAAGTAAGGCATTTTTTCGAGTTTTTGGAAGCTTGTTGGCGAGCCCTCCTCTGGCCAAGTACAAGCAGCTTCTTCAGCACATCCTTATTCCGTAAGATGTGAAATGTTCCGATAGTATATGTATTTCCGACGGTGTCGTTCCCAGCAGATAGCATAACAGTGGCTTCTTACAATGATTTCCGAGAAGGTATTTCTTCACCTTCCCTTCCAGGTTGATGTGTCAGAAGATGGTGATAGATGAAGGATTCGCAAGCAACTTGTTGATTTGAGAATCTCATTTATCGATGACCTCCTGCACAGCTAGAGATTGTGGACTAATGAGTTTTGCAACCCATTGCGGCATACCATTTACGAGAAGAGCAAGGAAAGGGAAGTACTGCAAGATGACGAAAATGGATATCATAGACTCCACCTCAGTTAGCATCGGGTGATTAAAGCCTGGCCACTCGATAGCAGAATAAGACTGCGCAAAACAATAGGATGCGATTATCTCCGTAGTAGTGGATGGAAAGCCGAAATGGAGATTGATTCAGACGACTCTTGATGAAATAAGAGAGCATCGATAAACCTATCGACCTAAATGAGTAAATGAGGAACTTGGAAGGACTAAACGTCATGGTGAGAACATATTGCGTTTTGAATTATGCTTTCGAGTTTCAGAATTGCCCTTCGCGAAAAGAGAGGGCATATGATGTTCTTCCTTTTCTCCGCTTGTTTTGGATCAGTGTAACTGAGGGAGGTCTCTTCTTCATTAAATACTCCGTAAAATTTAGCATCCTTCAAAAAATTTGTTTCCACTGTAGATACGTCTTCTAATGCTTGAGGATCATTAAAATAAAGCTGTTGATTATAGGGCTCGTCAACCTCAATATTTTAGAGAGCATTGGGATTCTAACCATTGAAGTGAGTTGTCATGGAACTGTGGACAACCATGACCCGCATGAATCTCGTGTAACCTTTTAAAATGCTCAACGAAGCTGCTATGTTCAATAATCATAGTAAGCCATTTAGGACGATGTAATCGCGGCAAATTTGGGTCCATGTATTCTATGATACTAGAGGCGTCTGAGGACCAGCATCACAAAGTAAAAGAGCACTGTTGCAACCAGGGCCAGGGTTCCAGTCCACAAGAAAATTGACATCTAAGAAAACGGAAAGAAGTCTAGATAAAATTCATCGTCTGAGCTGATTGCTGGCCTTTTATATATATAAAGCATGGAATGTCGAGGTCGGAGTCTTTATGTATCGAGAGTAATCGACTTCATGAGAAGGTTGGCCCACAACTGGCCCGCGGGCACCATTGTCATTAGACAATGATCGACTTCTCCGTGAGCTTATTTCACGCATCAGGACGGCAAGAAATGTAAGCCACGAAACAATAAACACACCTGATAATATTAGAAAATGGGTTTTACTTGCAGTAAAACGTTTCGTAGCGAAAGAGGGCAGCGGGCGTGCAACCAGACCACTAACAGAAACTGGACGGGAAATAATCACGCCATATACACCATCACTGCCATTTCCCAATATGTTGACAGTATGATTCATTGATCAGCAAGCACTGCACTTATCGGCGAAGTGGAAATCCAGCATCAACTGCAAGCTTGCAACCACCTTCGGCCATTGCTCGCCCGCTCCGTGGCTCGACGCTGGCTCCATAAATAACCTCTGTGTTGAGAAACTAACCAGGGTCAGCTGTCACAGTCGATTGAGTTCAGAAGAGGATTCTCCGTACCAGTCTCATACTATTTGCCATCTTGGTGACATATCCAGCTCCATTTCGGACCTTTCCAAGTGCAGCACCTTTGAGAGGTTTGGACACTGATGCAATCGTCGCGTCAGCAGCAGGCTGAAAAGCCGAAGTCACCCAGTATCTGAGAAGGATGGCGTGTCTCGTTGTAATTCGTTCTCGACAAGGCAGGATAGACTCGTCTCTCCCCGTATTCGGGCAGCATACGCCAAATTTGGACACCAACTCCGTCGAGATGCCGGAAGAGATGGCAAGGATGACGGGTGTCGTTGCTTGTGTCTCGACCGGATTATGATGGAAACATCGCTCCATCGCTAAGAAACGTGGTCAATGACAAGAACGTAGCCTGGTATGACATCCAATTGACATGGGCACTGCCAGTTGGGTAGTAGATCCTGCTGCATAAGGGCGCAATGGAAGCACGCATCTGCATTCGTGGCAACGACGTTGATCTGATCGCCAGAGAAAGACCTGAGTACTATCCATCTCTGCCCAATTAGATGGTGGCCGTACAGTTGAACTGGGAACCTTCACATCAGAATCGAAGGAGCCTACCAAGTACGTCTAAGATAGTCAGAAAAGGGAAACGATTCGACTCATATATGTATTGACTCACGGGTAATATGGATCCATAGCATTTTACAAAGCTGAAAGAGGATCTTTTAAACTGTCGAGGTGCACTGTCTGCAGAAAAACCAAAAAAGCCAAATCGGACATGTATCGGAGGCAGTCATTCGCAAAGAGTACATCAAATCAATTGGCTTCAGTGGATCGAGCTAGTCTTTCCGGGACAACACTAGCATGGAGTCACATCGCATCTTTGAATGTGGCATACCTTGCAGATGGGATAGTAATCGACTTCAATGACGCGGTTGAAATTGGACCCGATGATAGTATAGAGCTTCGAGAAGTCGAACTTTCCACTCTGGCGAGAGCCTAGAAGGAGGACTTCTTTATGGTATTAGTGCAGGTGATGGTAATCCTTGATAATCGGACGATGATATCAGGTTGGTGTTCTGGTTGACGTTGGCTGTGGACATGTTATTTCTTGAACACTGGTGTAGAATGATGTTAAATGAACCATTCGCTTGCTCTTTGTAGCACATTTAAGGTCCATTAGTCTCCATTTGGGCTTCAGCGACAGCATATCACACTTATGGGCCGGACTTTACTTGAAATTCTTGAAATTCTTAAACAGTACTTCGAAATCGGGAGCTCTGCAATGCAGACAATGCGAAGGCCAGATACGAGTTGGGACAGAAGATTTATTAGTAGAAAATGAAACATGGTGCTTGGGCACGAAAGGAAAGCGGTACGAGGGCTGAACAAGCGTTTAACTTTCCGAACATGCATTCCTTGCGAGTCCGTCGATATTTGGCAACGTCAGGAACCCCAAACAACAATCGAGATTCGAGAAAAACTTTGTTTGGATTGGAACCTGTGCTGTTTATACACTTAGATATGTCGATGCTCATCTTTCTGAACATTTACTCTCACCTTGCCGTGCGAGCTCTATATAAATCCAGGATAGAAATTGGATAGGATAATTTGATAGCATATCCTTCGAAGAGCAAGAAAATACTTGGAAAGGGAACCCACGGAATAAATTTTGTCATACAATGACCGCCGTAGGATCAGTTACAAGTAAAATACTTGGCACATCTCACCTTTTATAATGATAAATCCGGTCGTCAAAGTATGCATTAGAAATCGCAGCACATTGGTCGTGTGAGGTCGGTGAACGAACATCCCAGATGAATCTTTAGATACTCCTTAAAGAGCAGAAAGAGGATTTCTGGGGGACCGCGATGCAGAAGCGTCGTGCTTCGTTTGCTTTGCAAGAACATAGTGCTTATTCGCGCTTAGAAAGTTATGAGCCAACAGGGGAGGGCGACAATGGACATTGGTTATAATCCTTCATAGCTCCATAGAAGTTCTCGCATGTATAGGAAGCAACATAACCTAGATATGCTATGTTTGGTCTGCAACGACTAAAAGTGAGATCCTACATGTAGATGTTACAGTAGGAACACCTACATAGTATGCAATTTACAGTCAAAGTAACTGCAAAGAACTACTCAAATCTTCACCCTGGAAGGAAGAAATTAGTAGTCAGCGCCGAGTGTTGCATCCAAAATTGACTGTGACTTACCAATTTCTCTGCAATTCTGTCCCAACTCAAAATATTCACCGTAGCAGCCACCCACGGCCCAGCCCAAGTCATACCGATCCCATCCCATGCTGCGGGCCGCACACTTGCTCAAGCGCACCCATCATCTGCAGGTAGCTAGCAGGCGAACTAGCCGCACCCTTCCCTCTAGCCCCGACGAACTTTTCGAGCATCCCAGCCCCACCAGCACGTCCTGCCCGATAGTAGCTAAGATACTTCACAACATTTGCTTCTTTCATACCAGTAAGCCGCGAGACTTCCTTGGGCACCCTTGGATTCTTCAGCGCGGCTGCAGGGTCGGGATATCCGGTGAGACAGATGTGTAGGATGCCGAGGAAGGTCTGAGGGCGACCCTTCGCTGTGAGCTCTGTCGGGTGTATGAAGTAGCGATAGGTTTTGGGGAGGAAGAGAATACGCGGATGCAGCGGTGCCGAGCTGGCATGATCTTTTGGAGGAGCTGTCGTTCCGGGATGGGAAAGCTCTAAGCCGATACGTGGCGAGCAGTAAACTGTGGCTGATTGTTTGATGATGTTAACTGACCCGCCTGAAGGCGCAGCCTTGAGAAATAGAGACACAGGCCTTTCCGCAGCATCCGAAGAAGAGGGCGGGAAGGCTGACGTGTCTCCCTGCCATTTTTTCTCGACAAGGTCGGATATACTCGTCGCGTCACTACGCAGTAAGATCTCGTCCACAAGTAGAGAAGGACCAGATATCACTTTCGGATTGGCACCTAGGCGCCGTAGGCTGCGTAGCAGAATCCCGCCACGTAAGAGAGAAGACTCGGGAACGATTCCTGATGAAGACACCGGGACCGGGGAAACTCGCCCAATCGTCAGGTCAAGCCCTTTCCGCGATCCATCTCTATATTCGGTTAGACTTGTAGAGCTAAAATGAGAGTTTTCTGAGCGTCGAGGAGCGCGATGGAAATACCTGTAGAGGCCAGAGAAGCTCTTTTAGCAGGAGAGTCATGAGGGAGATATCGATGAACTCACCATCTCCCGCTTATCTTTTGCTCCTCACTCCCATGAGTAAAAGGATCTACATGGCACCCGCTTTTCTGCAGGTAAAACTCCAGCTCAAGAATCTGAAATTCCGTAATGGTATGTTCACCGTCATTGTCGCCGGATGTGACGACTAGACGAAAATCGTGCAGTAGAGCGCGTGCTATTGCAGCGAAGCGTGTTGAGATATCCGACTGGGTATCGAGGGAACTGAAATCCAAGAGCTCAGATAACGAGGGCAGTAGTGGTTGAGCGCTGGCAATAGCGATAGATGTGGCGGGGGTAGGGGTGGGTATTGCGGTAGAAGTGGCGGAAACTGCTTGAGTGAAGTACTGACTAAGGAGTTCTTGGCGGTGTCTTTTGGGGGCTTGTTTGGAGTCTTCTGAATCCACCTTTCTCTTCTTCCCAGTAGCATGCATGTTGTCTCGTGAATGCAAGAAGGAAAGTGGTTCACTCTGTCCCTGAAGGAATCCAATTTTGTTTGACAGACGCGGAGCGGTGGGAGACTAAGTACGTAAAATCTCTCCTTCCAATTGGTACATACAACACGAGTGACATTTAGTTGCTACCTCCTAGAGAGGATCTGGAAATAGTCACTCGTGTCCAGACAACCTCCAACTCTCTACAACCACTGAGCACATAAAGCGTACTGGCGAAAGCGTGGCCTCCAATCATCTTCTCTTGGATGGCGTCCCACTGCTAGTCACAGCCGGGTCGAAAAAGTATGTGATCAAACTGAAGACAAGGTCTCCAATGCTTGTCATCAATAGAGTGGCAGTTGCCAGTCCCCACTCTTTTGGTGTCGCGCACGTCAATAGACCCATGATCGCCAGCGACATGTTCATCGCAACTATAAGAATGAACCCAACAAGTTCAGTCAATCAAGACTAGAGCTCGAGTTAGGATAAGACGAACATATAGGCTTCCTGGCAGCGGGCCCAGATTGTGAGGCAATGACATGCCCTATCCCGATAGCGGCTACCATGCATGCGTTCGTCTGGTTGAAACCAGGCGCGCTCGCCGCTGAAGATAGAGGCTATTACATATAATTAGAAAAACGCCTCTGAATAGTGACCTGGAAGAACGCACCAGCCCCGAAAACTCTGATAATGCCACAGCCGGCGCAGATTGGTCAAGGAGAACCGGCTTGACGGCGAGAAGCCCAGCCATGAAGATATCGGCGAGACCTTTATACTTGAGTAGGGATGCCATCGTAGAAAGTGCGAAGTGATATCGCAAATGAGCGCGAACCCGCGTCCTTAATAGGAGTTTATGCAGACCGAACAACAGGACCCCGAACTCGAAAGTGTCAGGTGCGCTTCCAGAAGAGCTTTGCGGCGAAGGTTTGCGGCGCAGTGAACCGAGTTATGCCTTGGACTGGTGACCTTTTCGCATTGAAAGTGGACATGTAGAAGGGAAGACTGTCGCTGTGGATAGACAGATTGCTGGATCAATCAGCGGCAGAGAGCCGGCGCTGTTGTATGCCCGGTCACCTGATTGGATTTGTGTTAAGAGTCAGGTCCACTTCCTCTTGTTCCTGCCGCACTGGAATAGTAGAAAAGTGCCTGGTGTCCGAGTCCCACGCCAGTCGCTTGTAGCTTTCACCGACTTCAGTCGCGTTTCAGGAAGGTAATATTGACGTTTTTACGCTCCATGGGTAACACCGACAATTTATTGAAGCATCGTATGGACGAGAAATATGAAGGTTAGAAGAACTAAGCATAAGGAATAGTCTAAGGAGTTGAGTGAGAAAGCTGTTCTCCATGCTATCTGATCCTGAAGACATACCATTCATGTAGCACCTCACACTCGCGGAACACTGCGCATTAAAAGCGAGCTATAGCACTTCTGAGTCCTGCGTTAGAGAAGTATACGCGGCGTTGAAGCATGAAGTAAAACAGCGGGTTGATCCCTTGTCTTATATGGACACCCAGCTGTGCAGTCTGAAGACACGCAGCCACCGAACTACCGCGAGCGACGAAAAAGCTAGTCAAGGACATTCCTTGTAAAACAAGTCGGAAGATGCGACATCTTCTCGATTTCAGGCATTCGAGAAGCATAGGCCTCGCAAGTGTAAAACGACGATACACTCTCCAATGTCCAACTGTCAAGATAGACTAAATACTTTCCTAGTTGAATAGACGACATAAACTTTTAATCAACGCATAAGAGTCGTGCCCAACGAACCAGAAGCCTTCCTACTTTCCTGCCACTAATTCACCAATCTAGAAACGCTCCCTGCACTTCACACTCTCATTGAACTTCCTGTTCGTCCGCTAGGATAAACGTGCAACACGCGGTCCAACAGAACTCGTTCTACATTATCAAAGTATCTAGAACTGCCAGTCCATCGTTCGTCGAGAGAATGGCGATCCATAATCTCCAGCAATAGTACCGTCGAGGGCCAGCAGAATGTCAAGACCGACACGAGATAGATGTTGTAGCAAAGGAGAGAGATGATTAATTTTGTGACAAACATCCCATCCCGAATCCCGAGTCCCGACATCCGCTCCTGTACACGACGTCCATCATGTCTCTTTGAAATTTCTACTCAACAATTTTCGTTTCTTCGCACTATTCTATACCCTGCTGCAGGAAAGAAAGGGCACTACATATGTCAATCATGCTCTGAACCAATCTGTAGAGTCTGGAATTGAAGACGAGTCTCTGGGACATGGCGGTTGCTGCATCAGGCGTTTTTTGAAGGTGGCTATCTTCCTCTGCGTTATCCCGATACGGCGGAAGTTTCTTTCTCAGATTATTTTAAATATATGTACCGGTTATAGTAGTGTGTATCCAGAATCGGGCTGGGGCTCCCACCTATACAAAATAGCATGCCAGGATTGGTGTTACGCAATGTTCTTCACCTTCTCTTCTTCGTCTCGGGGATTTTGCCACTCAACGCCGCCGGATCGAACAGGTACATCACCAAACTGATGAGAGTATGGTTGATACTCGTCATCAGCATCGTCGCGCTGCCTAGTCCCCACTCTCTCGGCGTAGCGCAAGCCGCGTAGCCTAGTACTGCCCATGCCACATTCATAGCAACTGGAGAAATGCATTCTTGTCAACATTCGCAACCATAGCAATTCATGGGCAGTACATACAGATAGCTGGCCTAGCGGCAGGTCCAGACCTCGCAGCGACCATCTCCCCGACACCGACGGCGGCTACCATGCACGCGATGGCCTGGTTGAATCCCGGTGCGATTTCCGCATTTGATACGTGCTGCACAGTGCAAACCATGTCAGAAGCGTTGCTCCTTCCGGCTGGACCAAGGGAAACAGAAGAGAAATGACGCACCAGTCCGGAGAATGACGCGAGTGTCGTCGCTGGCAAAGATTCGTAAATGAGGCTTGGCTTCACGGTGAGGATCGCAGCAACGACTATGTCGGCCAGGCCTTTGTAGGTAAGTATGGATGCCATGGTGGTTAGGAAGACTGCTTGCGACTGAGTAGTTTGAGTGGCCACTGGGACTCTCAGGAGCGCTTAGTATGTGCAGGGATGTAGTACGATGGATATCTATAAAAGGAATGCCACAATGATCAATTCGGCAATTCTGTGCGGGGTGCGACGTATTGCTAACGGTGCTTAGTAGGAACCGAACAAACACGCCGTAATATTTAGCCAGGCGCTCATGCTACGCGGATTAGTACTTCCAGCTACTTCCCTGGAGCAGCAGTTTCGAGCTCGAATTTGAACGCATAGCAGACCTCCTCTTCTTCAACAGAATAGAGCTGCTTCGTGCACGTTTGTGAAACAATCTTCCCCCTTGTTTCTTATCCATGATGTAGTGATCATTGATGGCGGAGAGATCTAAGCGGTGGTAATAACTTGAACAAGCATGAGGGTTGCACGAGGATGCATAATCCACGCAGCCGCAGCATGTTTATTGCAATGAATTCGTAGTTAATTCAATATCAAAGCAGGATGATAGCATCGTCAAAACTGGTGATTATAATAAGAGCGGCGGTATCTACAATCTGAGACGGCAACAAATTATATGCATGGTACCAGAAGTGGTGTTACAAATAAAATAAAATTCCGTATATGTAGACAGAACAACTTCAATTGGCCCCTCCAGACAGAATGAAATATTTCCTTTTCTGATACTTTCTTCGAGTCCTGTCTCCTGTCAAGCTCCTGTCAGTCACGACAATGCTGTACAGAAGTATTTGGACCTCACGGCAGTGACAAACATCATGGTGTCACAAGTCACAGATACAAATACATGGGCGGCTCCGATCGTGTATGATCTTTGAGTCTGAGCATGCAGTTTCATTTTTAATCCTTAACAGCAACGTGTCCCTGAATGCTGCATCTCTCATTTGTATAATCCTTTCTTTCTATTACTTCCTGCAAGACCTTTTGAAGGGCTCCCAGAAGCATCTATGTCGCCCTACACTAGGAGCAGAACAGCGGGACAGAATCTCGACTCTGAATTGGATCCCAAAATACAAGAGAATCCCAAAGTGAAACGCCAGAAAACGGGGTATGGTATGTAATTAACAATTAAGACTGGGATCACGCGCATAAACCGCGTCGGGGCCTGCGATTGCCTCCCTATTTTAACTTCCATCACCTCACCATCGTACTACATAGTTTACTAATGAACCGTTTCTCTCAATTCTTGATTTCGAAAGGCCCTGCTGGATCTACCCAGACCACTTCAATAGATGTCGACGCAGACGATATAATGGACGTCGATGAAGATGAAACCTGGCCTGCGCACAATGGAACTGCTGTGCAGCCCACACCAGTCGTTCATCAGGCGCCCAGGGAAGCCTATGATCCAGGGAAGAATGCTCACCTCAAAGGCAGGAGACGGTTTAATGCAGACTTCGCCGATCTAAAAGATGAGTGTGAGGGCGGATTGATTATGCATGGTCTACGCATAAAGGGTGAGTGGCTACTCAAAAGTTGCGATCGAATAGACAATAATGAAGCTATAGACGTCAGCCCTGGTGAGGATGAAGGCACCCTTAATATTAGTATCGAGCACAGTGCCTTTGGGAGTGTGCTCATAGTGCACTTTCTTGTCTCAGGTATGCGCGTCGTTTCTACTCTTTCGCCCTCTAAAGCCCACGCCATATAGACACGTCCGAATATCCCAAGAGCCATATGTGTTTCTGTTCATGCCCTGATGGAAAACCAGCACCTCCGAACATTGAACGATGTATAGAAGGCGTGGCGGAAGAGCCCGCTCGTCCCATTAGAACAACCATAGAGAAGCTGCTATCATCCATTGCTAAAACTGTCACCAAGCAGAAGATATCGATCAATGTCCACGAATCCGATACTGACACGGAATTTGAAGATGACGAAGGCAGCTCCGTCGCAAACGACTATGCTGCCTTTGACGAGTTCGATGATTTCGAAGCTGGAGGAAACATCGCGCAGAGCGAAGTAATGTTCGCTCTCCAAAGGTAACCGTTCTTCAATAGCATAGTCGAAATCAAGCTAACCGTCATGTTCACAGAGACTTCGTTGAAGTCGTTGCCACTTCCTACCGCCCTGGCCTGATCCGCCTCAGTGGGGACGACTTTGTGCTCTCAGTCTCCCTGCCCGTCATCACGCTCTCCGAGTCCATTCCTCCGCGTGCTCTCATGGCCTGGGATCGCCGCCTCCTCTCGTGCTCCCAGCACCTCACGTTGCTCATCTCCGGCTTCCATGGAGTCTACCCTGCCCTGGAAGCGGACAGCACCTACACGCCCACTGCCGCGCGCTTCGGGACCAGCCTGACGTTCAAGGTCGGGCTCAGCGGGAAGTATAAGCCTAGCGAGGAGCATACGCGTGAGGTAGCACGCAAGCACGGGCTCATCACGCAGGACGCGGAAGACGAGGTGCGCCTTGAAGCAGAGAGGGCTGCGGCTGCTGCGGCGATGCTGGCCACCGAATATGACGATGACAACCTGGATTATGAGTCAGGGACATTACCCAATGCTCCTGAGGCGGTATCGGAGGAAGATGACGCCGAGGCAGATGCTGGGAGGTTTGGGACATTCAGCTTGAGCAGCTCGATGGAGAGCCTGTTGGATCAAGCGTTCTTGAAGGTCGTGCAGTTTAGGCGGAAGTTCGGTCTTGGGTGGGCAGGGGCGGAGCTGCTCAATGCAGAAGTGGAGAAATGCCAGATGCTGGATGCGGAAGTTTTTAGTATGAAGAAAGCGGTAGGATTGTCTTCTGCCTTTGCATTGAGTCCACAATACTGAAATTCCTCCCATCTCTACTCAGGATATCCTTGCTGCTGATAAGGCGGAATCTAAGCTCGCGCGGAATACTATTCTTCCCCACGATCCTCTTGCTAGACTGGGCAAGGACGAACCGATTAATCTGCCTCTGACGGCATTCTGCTACCTGATTCGCAGATTATCCGTAAGATGTTTTCTGTCGCTGGTTCACTCTAGTCAAGACTGACTTCTCTCGCAGCTCTGCACGCAGTATTGCCTTGTTTGCCACAACAAACTCAACACCGACTATGAGGCACTCAAGCCCTACGTCTGTGACTCTAAGCTGTGCGCATACCAGTACTACTCTCTTAACCGAGGCCCTTCTTTAGAGGTATGTCATCAACATCAACCTCCAGTAGCCGTCTTACCCTTCATTGACGTCTTTTGCTTCTTCCTCAGTATGAGATTCTCCACAACCCAAGAACAGTTGACCTGCTAGTATCCCTGGCTTACGCATCAGCCGCAGAGGGGGCATTGGATGACCCGCTTCCATTAGGACTAGGATTGCGGGTGCCCCATCCTGGGCCGGATTCTGTCTTATATTCACAACCAAATGTAGCATTTGGCATGGATCCCCAACACTCTGCTCAGCCCTCTGCCCCTCTGCTCAAGCCACCTGCTCAAGTAGGTGCCGATGGCCTGGTCGAGCTTGATGATTTGGAGATTCGCCAGGTCAGACTACCTGGATGTATATCGCATGGCATTTCGAGCTAACTATTATACATTTCGCAGATGAGAGTCGCCATTGCGCGGTTAATTGACAGCTTGCCTTCAGTTAGTTCTTCAGGCGTTTCACTATTTCTCATGATTCATAGACTGTTCATGCACGCTTAGGTCGAGGACATGAAGAAGCATCTGTCCAGGAAAGTGAAAGCGGGCAAGTCAAAACCTAAGTTGAAAGATCTTGACCCATCTGTCAGCCCAGCCGCATGGTCCATTCTACGGTGGTAAGTGCTGCTACTGGCTCCAATATTGGTTCTCAGCCTATATTGATCTGTAGGTGCGTTGCCTCGTGTACCGCCCACTTGGAAGAAATCACCGCCGGGGAGGAGCTCATTCAGAATCTGGGTAAGGAAGTCATCTCTTTCAGTCCCATAATTCTTGGATCTGAGTAACGTCCTGCCGGATCTAGATAACAATGTTAGACAATTCCGCCTTGCGGTTGGAGCACCTGATGCAGAAGCAAAATTCAAAGCAGCTACACTGGAGGCACAGAAGACGGACAAAAACGCCAAGAAGTTCCCAGTCTTATACGTATAACCTTTCCTTTATTTGATGCTTTCACTGCTTTCGATATTCATAAAGGATATGATAGGCTTTTCATGGTTCGCCTCTCAAGAATTGGCATTCCGTAAGTTAGCTTTCAATTTGGATACATCTCTCTAACTGTGATATAGATCATTCGTCACGGTCTTTGGTTCAAAACCATTGCCCATGGGAGAGCATACGGGAATGGTGTGTAGTGGTGTATGATCTGGTACCTATCATGTCTTAATTCCTTTTGATAGGTGTCTACATGGCAAAGGATGTAGAGACTTCGATGGGCAGTTACGCCCAACCTGGCAGAGCGACTTGGAGAAAGAGTGTAATCATGCCAACGACTTGTACCGCCGTTGTTGAAGCTGTAAACCTACCGGCTCAGTTCGTAAGCAGCAATCCATATTATGTTGTCCAGCATACGCATTGGCTTATGTGGTAAGTTTTATCACTTGTCGTACCTCACCCTGTCTTTCATCTCAATTTTCTTTCAGCCGTTATCTCCTCGTAAGAGGTGTAGCCGATACTGGCGAGATGGATGCGAATGGGTCTCCGAAGAAAGGCAAAACAACTGTGAAGGGTTCTATCCCTATGGTTAAACATGATCCTAAGTGTCCTGCCACTTTGGGTAGGCAGTCGATCGGAATTCCAGAACCATCTTATCAGGTCGAGATGCTCCTAGAAGCTAGAAGGGCAGAAGTTATACAGGAAGACCACGATGTCGAAGATATGGCCGTTTTTCAGACGAAACCACCAGCGTCCTCCAAGTCATTTTCAAAGCAGGATGCGGTCAAGGCGGACGATTCTGATGATGGCTACCGCGTTCCATCATCTTCTGCCTTCAAAACTGCTGCTGCAAATGGAAAAGGAAAACCTCAGCAGAGGCCCAAAGACGACTGGATACACGATCCGGCATGGGTCGAGAAAGTCGTCGAGAATTTGATGCCTCCTCCAGTAATGGCGTCTTCGAGTGCGTCGGTCTCGGTTCAACGTGAGCTAAAAAGCATGTTGAAGGAGCAGGATAACGCTGCCAACCTGAAGGAGTTGGGTTGGTACATGCCGCCTGACTTGATTGGGGACAATCTTTACCAATGGATTGTGGAGATGCATTCGTTTGACCCAGATCTTCCAATCGCCAAGGATCTGAAGGCAAAGTAAGTCACGGCGTATTGCATCTCCTTACGTCGACCGTTCATAGCCAGCCTTTTCTCCATTTCACGTAGGAAACTGAACTCGATTATTTTCGAAATTCGGTTCCCGCCCACCTTTCCTATTGCCCCTCCATTTTTCAGGATCCTGACTCCTCGATTTCTACCTTTCATTCAAGGCGGAGGAGGGCATGTCACAGGAGGCGAGTTATTTGCTTATGACTCCAATTGCTTACTTACGCGATCTCGCGTTACTCAGGTGGATCTATTTGCATGGATCTTCTGACTTCAGATGGTACGTGGCTTACATTGCTTATTCTGCATACTCGATCATCTTACGATGTGCATTCAGGATGGCTTCCAAGCTACAGGCAAGCCCTGTCTTTTATCTTTTGCTTCAGTCTCGTAATATCTGTCTTCCTATCCAGCATTCCTGCCGTACTTATGCAGATCAAGCTTGCCATTTCCAATCTGGATCCCAAACCCGCAAGACTCTCTAGGGACTGGGACAAGTGGAACTCATTCCTTCGTTGAAATCCACACAATGTTGATCCTTATACAGACCATACGGCGTTTCGGAAGCTCTGGAGGGATACAAGAGGGCTGCAAATACCCATGGCTGGAAGGTCCGTGTATTGCTCCTGCGTTCGAGCCTGCTCATAATGGTTTTCTGTAGGTTCCCGATGGCATTGATCGTCTCGTACGCTAGTTTGATATTGTGTTTTGGTGTGTTCTACAAGTCTCTTTCTTCATTGCTGCCTACAATATACATGTACCCAATCACAGTCAGTTTTATATCATCGTTCTCTTTGTCTGTACTTGGATATTCTGGGCCAATATACACTACACCATTTGCTAGTAATTCCTTACATCCGTCACGTGCATTCTGACCAAATGACCAAAACTGCATCCGAGCCCTTAAATACCGCTGCCGCGTAGATCTCCAGCGTGAATTATCTCCACACTCATCATCTGTCGTTCACAACGTCCAATGGTCTGTTGATTGTTGAAGATTAGTGTGCAGGCAACGGCCTTACCAGACGCTTGACCTTTTCATCACTGCAGGCAGAAGTTCAGCCTACAAAGCCCGATGTATCAAGCTTACCGCCGGAAACCCTTGCATTTGCACACCGCATGTTCGAGGCGGCCCGTACAGGAGATTCTGAGACGCTGCTAGCGGCGATCGACGCAGGGCTTCCGGTGAATCTTACGAATGACAAAGGTGCGCAACTATTTACTAGGTTCGGTTGTTCGTAGCATAAACTGGTTAACACGGTCAATAGGAAATACTCTGTTGATGCTAGCGGCTTATGCAGGGCATACGGAGCTTACCAAGGAGCTGCTCACGCGTGGAGCCGATCCCAATCGCCTCAATGACTTGGGACAATCCATCATCGCAGGCGCTGTCTTCAAAGCCTACAATGAAGTTGTCCATGCACTCGCCGAGAAAGGTGCTGATCCCCGTCAAGGGACTCCGAACGCTATTCAAGCGGCCCACATGTTTGGCAGAAAGGACTTGATGGAGGTGCTAGGCACGAAAGAAGGCGACGTTGGTGCAGAAGTTCCAACGCCGCCGAGTTTTATACCAACCTTGAACGGTTCAGGGTAATTTTTCAACTTGGCAGTCATTTAGTCTAAATATGTAGAAATATGGACACCCTACGCGCGAAAATAAGTAACTCGAAAGATTATTCGTGATTAAGCTTACTCACGAGTCGGATAACCTCTTCTGAAGGTACTTAGATGGCAAAAGATCCTAGCTAATATATGTCCTGCGAGCCCCGTTCGCCAGATTTTCGGAACCTAATTGACAGATAATCTCACTCTAGAGGTTCTTATGCCGATTTCACTGTGATTTGAAGTACGCTGGACAGATGTTCATGCAGTGTCTGCAATGGGCTTGAGCGTGGAAAGAAAGACAATGCAAAACACAAAACCCGGGCCGGCCTCCCAATAAATGTCAGAAGCATTTGCCAAATGAGTGCAAACGAGACATACGATCATGTAACTGCCATCGCAATCTTATCGGGGCGATCTCCGGGCTGTGCCCTGACATAATTGGGCTGCCTCTCCTGTTTGTCTCCAACAACGCATCCACAACCCCCTCGTCTTTCCAATTACTTTCTCCTCCTTTGCTATACTTGAGCTCATAAACTATGTCCTGGCAAGGTAGGAAATCCCTGCAAACTCGATATCGATATTCAGTGTAACCGCCTCCACAGCATACGTCGATACCAATCTCGCTGGGACTGGCAAGATTTCCAGGGCTGCAATTCTCGGGCTGCAGGGTGGTGTATGGGCGACGAGCGCAGGATATGCCGTGAGTTGAACATCATTACTATCGTAGGTGTATCTGAGACGAGAACCCGACAGTTGTCACCAGAAGAACAGACAGCGATCCTTGGGGCTTTCAAGAACCTAGATGCTGTGCAAACCTCAGGTCTGCGTCTTGCTGGGCAAAAGTACTTCACTCTTCGCGCCGAACCCTCGCGTATCTACCTGAAGAAGGCGGTACGTGTCTTATCTGTATAAATTCCTGCTGTGAATTGACCCATCGCGTGCCCCATCGCAAGGCCGATGGTGCTGTGATCGTCAAGACAAAGCAGGCTATCCTTGTCGCCGAATACGTCGCCCCTATACAAGCACCAGAGGCCACCCCTGTAGTAGAAGGTCTCGCCGATTATCTCATCTCCGTTGGTTATTAGATGCTTGGACTTTTTGTAAGAGTTTATGATTCGCGAAGGAAGCATAAGTAGGAATGTTCATATGTATCTTATCATCACTCTGCTTTACCATTGACCTGTATTATGGACTAAATGAGGCCCGAGGCTTACTTCTGAGTCGATTTCCAGCGATCTGTCGAATAAGCCTCTGCAATTTGACTGAGTGATTCATGATACTACATGAGTCACTATACATTTTCCATCTCCACGTGCAGCAGCGGTTGCGCCTCTGCCTTATGAGTTCCGATCTACCTTCAGTGACGGCGTCGATCCTATTCACCAACAATCCATCATGAGTACGGTTCCTGGTTGAAGACTCACCGACGAAAAGGAACCGACCATCTGTGATCCCATTATTCATTCCTACAGAATGCTCACGAAGCTGTTGTTACAGAATAAGCAGCGATGAACGGCCTCCAGCAGTTCCTCAACGACCCAGCCTCGAGCCACAGCAGGTAGCATGGTCTGAGCCACAGCTGAGTTGGGTGCAGATAGAGGCAGGAATGCTTTCCGGCTGCAGCCCACGCAAGTGCGAACGAAGGGAGTGGACAGTATGAATGTCGTGATCGAGCAGCGCGCTGAAGAAAGGGGATAGTAGAACATAAGCAACAGTAAGAACGAGAAACTGCTTTGAGAGACGTACCCCAAGCATGCCCATTCGGACATACCGCGGTGGTGATATCCTGCAATGGTACTTCAACATGGCAAGCAGGGCAGATTTCGTTAAACTCATTTGATATCGCACTCGAATCTACGTCCCGCGGGATGAGGGGTTGTATCAGCGAAGATAGATGCTGTACCTCCCGGGAGAGATCGGCTGGAGAACCTGGCAGGAGGGATTGGACTACCATTCGCAGGATGAAGGGTACATCATTGGCTGTATCCAGAAGAGAATGTAAGTTAAAGGACCGCTTTAGCAGGAATCGGGGGGCCCAAGTGCGACATACGTGTAAGAACGTCCACCACCGCTACCAGATGTCGGGTGATCGTTCGCAGAATTCTATGCGATATTGTATTCAACAGTGTCTGCGCCACATTACCGCACTGTTCTCGCTTTTCCTCACTATCCGACAGTTTCTGCGCATCGCAAGTCAGCCACCCTTCACCGCACACCCAAGTGGAAAGAAAATAACCTACCCAAGAAAAATCTGCCAACGAAAGCCGCATCCTCAAAGATAAAACGATATCCCAGCCAAACAAGTGCCGTGCGAGGCTCTTCCTGAACTTCTGCCGCAGCACCTGCTTCAGCTCACCCTGCCACTTGGGGAATACGACGCCGACCGAGTGGTCTGAATCAAGTTTGCGCCGCAAGATGTCTAACATGCGAGTAAGAAGGGCATTGAGCTTCTGGGGGTTACGCAGGTGGAAGAGATATGGGCGAAGTAGGTGTAAAGGTGCGAGACCTGAGCCTGAGAGGGTGAAGTAGGATTTAGCGACATAATCGAGAGGGGGACGCGTGGGACGAGCCTGCTTTGACGTTGTGCAGTAGATCAGAAAGATTGTTTATGAGTGCGTCGTCGTCATCGTCTTCCCACAACCGCGCCACGACAAGCATGCTATTGTGTCGCGCATCGTGCTTGTAGCTGAAGTCGGCTGGACGAGATGCCCTATAAAGTGGCTGATGAGCCACAGGGTGCCAACAGATAAAAAAAGAAAAAGAAGATATAACTCACTCATGGATCCACACATACACCGCTCCCCCGTCATACCCCAGGGCTCCCGTAGTCCGATTCACATCGTCCTTATCCACATCGCCAGCTTCCGTCTTCACGAAGACCTCTCTCGCCACCTTAGACACCATCTCCCTCGCGCTGTCCTCATCTCTTACTAGGGAATCGTCACCCTCATTCATCGCCGTATCTTCTTTCTTCGCGGCCCAGGACGGATCTCTGGAAAGATTATGCACGACGTGGAAGGAGCCGTCGAAGAGTGTCACGAGTAACTTGTCGTCCCTTTGGACGTAGTTGATACCAGATGCTGGGTGGAACGGAGCGGAAGCGATGGAGATCTTTTGGGTTTTCAATAGGAGAGAACGAGAGCCCGACCATGCTGACTCGGAAGAGGTGAAAGACCAGAGGTGAACGACGCCCGGCTTGCACCAAACCAGTATTTGCTGCAATTGGTCGTAAGCATGAAAAGCAATAAAGGACAGGAAGTTTTAACTCACTCTGTTTTCAGATGCCGTTACCCAGCTTAGAGCAGTAACACCAGACTTGTCAGGTTGCGAAATCAGGTCCGGCAAATGTTCAAATTCAGCGTTTATTGAGTATTCTGGACCAAATGGAAAATCTGATGGCGTGTCTTGCAGTGTCTGGGTGATTTTGACGAGGCCTAATGCGCCATCAGAAGTGACATACGCAACGTACCCCTCGCCTGCATCGATTGAGTCAGAATCTAATTCAGGCCACTCGAGTAAGCAGCTCACATTTTCCCGGTTCTACCAATCTCCACTGAGAGAACGCGACCTGAGTGATCCACTTATCGGCCACAGATATCGTGTGAACGTGATCAGCAGTGTGGTCGCCCTTATACCTATGTAGTTACAATCAGTAGCAATCTCTGGCTGAATGTTTCACCTACTCACCTGAGGAAGATCAAGGACCCCGCACGATTTCCAGCAATGAGAAGGGAACCATTGAGATCTGAGGCAGGGGAGAGGCCAAAATCTGTCTGAGATGTCCACGTTATGCCTGTACATGCGTATTAAAGATCTACATACCCTGTTACGAGGATAGCATGGTACGTACTGACGACTTGTGCTTTGAGAGTCTGAGCCGTCATGGTGCCTGTGTTGCTCGGGGATGAGTATATTTCGATCAGGAAAGGCGTAAGGTCTAAGATCTGTCATCGATAAGAGAAGTAGTATGACGGAGCTAGGTCAATACACACTTTGTTCCATTCGCCTTTCAGGCTGTTCTTCGTCGCTGTCCATAAAGTAAGATCCATATTGGAGCTTAGAGCTGCTAGGATACATCTACATGAACCTTTAGAATATGACTTTACATATTGATAAAAAGAGTAGTTACCCAGCTTCGGGGGACAAGCTGCTAGGGGAGAAGGCCACTGCCCACAAAGTCACGTCTATCGATCCCAGTGACGCGGCTCCCCATTCTGCAGGGCATTTTCAGACTCATGCCTCCTGCGAAAAGATATTAACTCACCTTGTGAACACTCGGGCCATCTAAACGCTAAAGATTTGTCGAACTGGATAATTGTTCTAAACCAGCCTAGCGCTAGATGGTCTTCGCGGCTATCTTTGCTGAGAGAGGATTTGATTACAGAGTTATTGTCAAAGTTAATGCCATGATCTGGAGTCTGAATAAGAATGAGAAACAGGACAGCACTCGAGCTATGAACCTCACCATTATGTATGCGGCTGTTTTCGCCGAAAAACAGAGTTGTCCATCTGCTGACCATTGCAAACAGGTTATGGAAGGATAGGAAGTCACAGTAGGGACATTAAGAGCCGTAAAAATCGGAAGTGAAGTCATTTCAAAGCAGTCGGTGATGGGAACCGGGTGTTCTCAGAAATTAAAATTCTGCCTCGATGAAGTCGCTTGAAATGTGAGTTGGGGAAACACGTTCCAGTGAAATGAGGGTGCTATAAATCCCTTTAGCGATTCTTCCAAGAGTTATCGAAGATGGAAGCTTTCAAGAATCCAGCACGTTCAGATGGAAATTGCCTCAAGAAGTCAAAACCCTCTAATAGCTCCCAGTGACGGTTGGTGACGAAAAGGCGCGACAGGCGCGACGGCACTATTTGGCTCTACCTTCAGGACCAAATAGCACAACGTCTGGTTTCCTCATTAGGAACTAACGGGTTTGCATATCTTGTATGGACTTAGGAGTTGCACAATGTTACTGAAAGCCAAAATTTGTGTCATACCAACAGAGAGGCAAGGGATTTAATTACCTGAAATTATAAATTATTTACTCATTGGCATTTTATTACTATTGACTCTACATGGCATAAGTAAATAACTTCTTTCCCAGGACATTCACTAGGGCTGCATGCCGTACCGTTCCTGTATGATTTACGGCTGTATACTGTACACTTCAGAGGCCGTGACGGCATGAGTACAGCAACAGGATTGACCGCACTATATGCTGTATGCACATTGATGCCAAAGACCAGGAAGAAAAAATAAATTTAAAGTAAGCACCTAATTAGCTTCTTTTAGTGAATCTAGGTGGAAATGAAATGGTTTTGTCTCAATCTTGGCGAGATTTGGGATAGTCATATCAATGCCATATAAATATGGCCATAATATGGCACAAAAAATTTGTCAACATTATAGGTATGAGAGCTGTAACAGTTGCCATATTGCCATTGATGCAACTATGGTATGCAGCCTTAGCATTCACCACACTGAGTAGATATGTACATACTCATAGGCTTATTCAATGAAAGTTTTTTAATAACATTTTATTAGTTTAGAACATACTGAAATGCTCCAATTGTCTAAAACCTTGTTCCCTTGATTTTTGAATTTCACAGAACTGACATCATAGATTGTCCATCAACTTCTGTGCTGCATGACACACCATTGCAGACCAGACATGTAGGCTTTTATGTCTCCTCCTGCATTGTTCCATGGGCTAAAATCTATGATACAGGTGAAACACCAAGCTTTATGTTGCATATTCAAACATTCAAACATTCAACAGAATATAAAGAAAGTGCCCTCAATGAAGCATGTTAAAAATATTGGCAAAGTTCAAATTCAAACTATCCCAAAAAAAAATTATGCCATTAGTTTAAGCATATTTTAGAATTACATTCACTCATTGGTAACTGTTGCAGAAGGATTTGAAGTAGATAGCAAATTGGACTAGCCAGGCTGACAATTTTGCACCATTTAATGTAATGTGGTCTTGTCCTAAACTATGTAACAAGAAACCAATATTAGCCTCTAAGCTTTACTCTTGTGGACAAGTATCTCTTGAATCTTCACAGCATATGTGAGCTTTGTTAAACACTAAGACTGCTATTTGATGCACATCCACATCTGGTTGTACACTCTCAAATCAGGCTATCTAGAGGAAGGCCACCAACTAGGAAGACCATCAATGTTGCTGATATCTGTACCAAAATTCCCTTCTGACCTTTTCCAGCTTTGTCAATGCTGCTGCTGAGACATAAGAGATGTTGGTGCCTTGTATTGGCACCCCAAACATCAAACAGGACCTAAATATCTCCTCCAACAATTATTCATCTATGGAGCTGAGATGCAAGCAATGCAAGTTGGGAAAAATTTGTTGCTCTGGATCACCACTATGCCAGACTAGTTTTGGTGGAATTACATCATCCTTTGTTCCATTTTTATTGAGGAAAACTTCTCAGAAAGAGGAATGCTCTTGAGGAATATGAACAGATGTGAAACATCCACTCCATCTGGTGTGCAATGAGATCACAAAATATGACTGGTGAGAGAAATCAAGATTAGTTCATGCTTATTATCACATAGCATGAATGGCTAAATGCTTTATGATGGTACATATAATCCATCAAAAAAATGGACTACATCACAGTATGAAGTTGAGAGAATGATATTAAGCTTGTACAAGTGAGTAAGAAGTGCTGGTTCTACTTGTCTAATGTTTCTAATAGCACACCATACCAAATTCAACACCTTTAGATTGGATGTCAACCATAGAATATTGGAAAGCCACCCTCTGAGAGATGCAGGTCACATCTTTCTAGAGCAAGATGGGCCAACTGTGAATACAATGTTCAGAAAAGAGGAATTGGCCATTGCAAATGCAATATCATGAGATCAACAGGTAAGGGAATGTGCTGCAAGATCCTGAGGGCTGCAATAATGGCACATGAATTGGTCTGGTGATACAAAGAAATTGAAGAAGATGCAAATGGATGGGTGGAGCCTATATGCCACCATATACTAATCTTTCTAGCACCTCTTTCTTGTGTTGGAAACCTGCTGAGTGCATTATGATTTTGTGGGATTATGATGCCAGCAGATGCCATTGTAAGGTACATTGTGATGCATAAATAATTACAAAAATAGAGTGGACAAGATAACTCACATCGCAGGTCATAATAACATGTTATCTGCACCAGCATTGTTATGGCAATTAGGCCTAGTCAAAGGTTCAAAGCAGAATTCAATGAAGACACATGTCCAAATAAGGAATGTTGTCAAGTTGCTAAGTCTCTGTCAAGGAGAAGCTTAGGTTTGATGAGCCTCAAGACAAAGTCTTAGAGGTTTGAGTTTGTTTGGGCAAATTTGGAGTTCAGTGAGGATGTTACTAAGCTATATTTGCCTAGGTCAAGCTAAAGAGCTATACTAGCATACATAGTGCTACTTATAGTAAACTATGATGGTCTGTGTGCAATGTACTAAGTATAACTACAATTGTTGTTAGCTAGTCTAAATATAACTATGCACATGTCTGATCACTATCAAAGGAAAGAAAGTCACCTAGCAGGTACAAATAACCAAGTAAGAATTTGTAACAAGCATTCCCAATCAGGTGACACATGGGAAAATCAATTCAATGCCCAACATCATTTATCTCTTCTTTTCATTGCCATCTCCCTTCCTACTCCTCACCTGCCCTTGTTCCAGCCCATAAACCAGAAAAATACATAGGTAAGTCATATTAAATAGCTTTTTATTAAGATTTCTAACATTTATTTTGATTCTACATCTTATGTCACTCCAACAACATGCTGCATGCCTCTCCTCTCATCCAAGGATATGGGCCAGCTTCAATCAACTACAAAGGATCCATGGGGGATGGGATGACAGAAGGGGGGATCCATAAAATGGGAGGCCTGCCAGGTTTGTCCAGAAGATGAATTGTGATAACAAACAGTTATCACAATTTTTTTCCTTTCTCCCTTTCTTTTAATTTATACATGTCCTTACTCACCCTGTCCAACAGTGGAGCCAAGCACAACAAGCAGGCAAGTCCACCTGCCAATGTCATGCCAAAGCCCAAAAAATGACCAGAGGGCCTTGTTCAGAACATTGCCAACACCACCACATGGTTCATGGCACACAAGACCAGGAAACAGAAGTTGAACAAGCCCAGGGATGTATGACAGACACTGAAAACCAAGGAGAACATGTTTGAGTCTGGAGTGATCCAGGTGTTGGTTGCATCCAAGGTATGCTGTCTGCTTTCTTCTGAGTTATTGATGCTAATGACAATCTTATAAAGGATGCTGCATGGTGCCTTCCCATTACCAGCTACATGGTTATCATAATGGGAGTCCAGTTCTATGAGGGTAAGGAGCACTGTTATATTGACTACCCTGTCATAGACATGCTGCAGGATTGCCAAAGCCTCACCACACTCATGGTGCATGAAAAAGTTGCAAATAGCCCAGAGTTATCTTAGCAACTCATGTATATTTTCTTCATTTTGTTCTCATTCTTGGTATATACATGAAATATGACTAGTGACTCCTAATACAGTGTGGCTTCACATGATGACCTTAGGCTGTAAAGTATGCAATGGCTATTTGGCAAAGCAGAAAGTATGCACCTCCTACATTACAAGATATACAGTAGGTCTTAAGTTCAATTTCCATTCAAGGCAATTAATTACAATTTCAAAGGTACATAATAACAATAACTTTCAGTTCAATTCCTATGTAAGTCAACTAATTACAATTTCAAAGATACATAATAACTTTCCTCGGTTCAAGACAATGAAAAATGAAGTGTTGATTGCAGACAATGTAGCCTCTAATTGTAGCAGGAATCTCCCTATTGCAATTCTTTTCTATGTAAGGTGCCTGAGCATTGTAATGTTTAGGTTGGGGTTGTATTATTATCACTTTATAGTGTGCTAAGCATTGTAATGTAGGCTAAATTGGAAGATAACTGCCACGTTACAATGGCATTGTAATCTCGGCACTGCATTTTCGGCATTATAGCCATCATAATGCAGTTATCGGGTTTCCGACGCGAAGCAAAAATGTTGCCAGCGCAAGGAGCATGCGAAGATTCCATCAAAGGGAATTGAAGGGCATAATGCTGAAATCGATTCAACTTCTGGAGAAAAGGGAAACTCCATAGAGCATAGGATACAGGTATTATGGTGATAGTGCATTTGTTGCAAGGTAATATCATGAGTAGGATCGATAGAACTGGCGATATTCTCCAAGCGCAAATAGGACCATAATTGCGGCGTAGAAGTGCAGATACCCCGCCAGTGTCTGCATACCACCCCAATGTCCTACAGGTCGATGGGAGGACATCTCGTCTAGGATCTCGTTGGGCATAGATTAAACGTGGGATACCAGTGGGACAGTTGGATCACAGTTTCCGGACATGGGGAATGTCTGTATTTGAAACATATAAAATTCTTGCAACCACCAGTCGCTTGATGGGCTAAAATTGCATCTAAAAATTTAACTACCAATCAGGTTTGAATCTGAGCAGGTCTATAAGGAAAGAAGTTTTGTGGGTGCAAAGCATTCAACAGGTGTGACATTCATTAGCAGTGGAAGCTGTTCGCAGACAATGTTCAGTTTCGACTTCCGATATATAACAGTTGAGCTATCTTTTTCAAGGTGGTCATCTCATTTTTACTGGATATCGACCAGAGACTAAGGCTTCCGGAGTCATATAAGTTCGAGTAAAAGCAAAGTCAATGATTCATGAACGTAGCAAATATGTGGCAGCATCTCCGAGACTAAATAACGGAAATAGCTTTGCGTGAGCGCTTGGGCTAGGCTTGACGTCGCTACTAACAAGCATTAGTAATAAGACCTAAAGCAACATTGTACGTTCGGAGAGGATTGGTATAGAAGAGCCCTAGCCCGTTGAGGCACTTTGAAGTGGACAGAACATGAGCGCTAGTGCTGAATATCCCGAAACGGATGTAAAGCGCTGCCGGGATTATCCCGCGGTGCCACGATTCGTCACGATGACCACACGGTGAGCACTCCTTCGAAGCTCATCGCACCATCCAAGGTCCCTGAACTGGTCATGGGTCAATGTTGCCGACCAATCGTCCTAGGTGAAGGTAGATTCAACGAAATTTTACCGTTGTCAATAATAGCTCTCAAAGCTTCATAAAATGTGGCATGATTCTGAAAATATGATCGACTTCGGCTCTTCTCCAAAATGAAGACAGTGGCCTTCCTCGCGTTGTCGTCTTTCGTTTATACGGTTTTAGCGGCTCCGTCCAGTGATTTTGGCAAGGAATGTAGCATCCTATTCGATGGAAGAGTTCCCCAGACGATGACACCTGCGGATTTCGATAAAAATTCAAGTATATTTGACCATCAGTTCGTGCACGGTGAAAGTGGGCAATTTTATGGAATCATCTGTGAAAACTGGTCCTGAATATTAATTCTACAGATCAAACTTGGGCAGAAATTATCAAATTCCCAGCAGGAATCCAGCCGTCGATGGTATACTCTTCCATACTCTTCCATACTCAATACGCCTAGTACTGCTAACAAAGGAATCTTTTGACACAGTTTGATCTACCCAAAGGTTCAAAACCTGTCGAGGTTACTATAAAGTAGGCTTCGGTGTCCGAAATGATGTCTTTATAAAGACGCTGAGATGCTCGTAACTTCACTAGCGACCAGTCAATCTTCTTGCCAGGAGGAAGTCCTCCTATGCCACAGTTCGGATTCAGACGCTCAGAACTCATTCCTGCGACAAATAACGGAACAGACATCACCGTGCAGGGTACTACCACTTTTCATTGGTCTATTCGAAACGATCCCTTGCGTCCACTAAACTTCTCGCATGAATATCACGTATGTATATTTCTGCCATTCGAATTACGTGGAAACTGACTCCATTTTAGCCTGCATGGCATGAAACGGCAGATTTCAGTACTTCAGAAATAACTTTCCTCACCGGAAAGCCTTTCAATCAATCTTTCGATCCAACTGTACACGACCCAAAGACATTCCGCCTCGCAGGAAGGCAGTCGAACAGCCCCGAGACGACCTTCTTCCAAACCCCTTTTGAGTTTGATGTCTGGCACAACTTTGCCGTGACCCTCGGGTGGACCTCCAAGTGCGTTGCCTTAAACTTTAGACTATTACTACTCGACAGTGCATATACTAACACTGCGTTTCACAGCCTACTTACGGTGTACTATTCGAAAGGATATGCTCCATTAAACAAGGTCGCTGGACCAGTATTTAACGACAATTCTGGAGGAGGTCAATTCCACACTGGGGTTTTCAAGCTGCCCACGGGACCGTTGGGTATCGATGTACTTCATGAAGGATTCCAAGAGTCCCATCTGAATGAGGGCCTTATTTTTGGTGGGATATTCATAGAAGACAGTTCGAATAGCTGCGTTACTACTTCTCCTTTGGCAATGTTTTGATGGGTGAAGAGTTTTCTTCCACTTTCAATAAAAATATCATTGGAGAGATTCGCTCCTTTGAACTTCAAGATATGATTGAAAGTTAATTGTCAAGTTGCATCTATCGCATTTAAATGGCCATCGATATTAGATAGTAAGGGGATCTCGTGTCCACTCTTGTGGACTGGTAGCCGATGTTTTGTTAGCGAATTTACTTACTGTATCTGAGGGAACTGGGGCTATTAAGTATTGTCCTCACTCGGAATAAAGTACACTGATACGCGCCAACTTCTAGATATAACTGCATATAAATAGCTTGTGGTACATTATAGAGCAGTCTGATACCCATATTCAAGTAAATACGGTTAGGAATGTTATTTAAAGAACAAAGAAGGCAGACGAGTCCCAGCTTTTGAAATGTTTTTCGGTGTCAATATCCATACCCAGCTCTTTCCTGACATCTTCAATTCAGCAACAGCCGAATCGGAGATCTAGAGCATACTCGCACGATGCACTGGCATACCAAACTTTGAACGGGAATTAAATATGTCCCCCTAGAATTCTTCACCGATTCAGGAGTAGATGTGCAAGCGACGCAAGTTGGGTAAAAGTTGATGCTGCTGATCGTTGTTGCTCCAGACAAGCTTCTGGAAAATATCACTCTTCTTGTAGTCAAGACAATCGGGAAATACTTCTCGTGCGGAGGGAAGTGTTCAAAAGATATGAGGACAAACAGATAACTGAAGGAGATGTACCCCTTCCGGCGTGCATTTTGATCGGGAGACAAGGCCTGCGAAAGAGGAAGAGATTCCAAATTTACAACCGGGTGGCACAATTTCTGTACAAGTTCCGCCGATCGTCAAATATTTCAAAGTCGGTGGATTCAATGCGTCGAAAAGCTGCATTATATTATACGGCCTGGAGGGCAGGATGTCAAGGTCACTTCAGCGAGGAAGAAGTTCTGGTTCCGCTCGATCTTGATTCTCAGTTAAAAATTCAATGGACCATGTTATATAACAGAATAGCATCTAGCGCTGTCAGATTTGGTGACCATCAGAGAATACGAGAAAATCCGTCATTTGTAAGATCCAACTTACAATGAAGTAGCCCCAAGTTGAGTGAACTATGAATACGGTATTTTAAACATTTGAGCTGACCATGGCAAATCTACCGTTGTAAGGCCAGCGAGCAAAGGCGTATCATAGAAGATCGGGGCATCCGTTGGTGAAAAAATGAAATGGTCCTAAAATGAACAGAGATTGAAGCGGAAGAAGAGAGGGAAGTGAGGATCGCTGTCTCGCGTATGCTATTTGCGTGAATGTGTCGAGCCTCTCGATGGAAGTGCTGCCAACGCGAGGTGCACGCGATGAGTTCCTCCGTGAGGTTTGAAGGGGGTTGAAGGATGGGTTCTTATCGAAAGCAAAAGCTCCACAGATCGCAGGATGCAAATGCGAAGGCGCTCTTGCATGTGTTCCAACGCAATGTCATGAAAAGCCCTGCTATGACCTTCATATTCCAAATATAAGTTGGTCCAGAATCGCAGCGTAGAGGCACATAGATCGCATCAGCGTCGACACACCATGTCAATATACCATATTGAGGACCGAGAGGTGCAGATACGGACAGGTAAATAGGAGAGGATCTTTTCCAGAACCCCGTGGGCAAAGACTGGATGTCGAACTCTGACTTAGATGTCAACGGAGAGTTTAGATCGTAGTTTGCGGACGTGGCTACGGTTGGCGCTTGATAGGTACAGTGCACGTTAGTCAGTGAGGCCAGAGGTCGCTTCAAGATGGGAAAAATACCCCCAGTGAGGCAGAGAGGGGTAGCTGCGACACAGAATGGATTTGATGAGCAAGTCAATAGTGAACAGCAATATATGAGTGCGAAAGCATTCGAGAGGCGACATTATTACTTACTGGAAGTGGCCCTATCTGGTAGTCGAGGCGTGGACGCTGAACATTGTGCGGGCCAACTTTCAAGGTCTGATGCGCGAGTCGTGGATCAACGGGTGCTTATATACTACGGTATGTCTAACAAGATGAATGTGAAGCTGACTCGGAGATTGAACGCTGAAAGTTAAAGGATGATCAAGAAAAGGCAAATATTTTCCATCGTCCCCGAGACCAAATATCGGGTCCCGGGATCCGGAGGTCCGAAATAGTCCGGAGGGCCAGCACGCATGAATAGGTAGCATCGCTGGTCTTGACACCAGCCGTTATGGGAAGAAAAAAAGGCAGAGAGTTACAACCACCACACTCTCCTTCTTGTTGTCCTCTATAGAATTGAACATCGCGATTGCTCCTCAAAGGAGACTAGGTCGAGTCTAATCCCATATTGCAAGAAATCTAATAAATCACTTCACCCTTACATTAACGTTGACAGCAAAAATTCGATATCGTATACAAAAAGAATTAACATCCGCGTCCATGTTCTCCCAAGCTCCCTCTCCCCGCCCTTCATCCAGCCCCAAAACTACTCAGAACACATGCCCGCAAACCTTACCCCAATCCCATCCACTCCGCTCCCGCCCTCCACAACATCATATGTTGTCCAATGCGCCCACGTCGAGCTGTTGCGCGGGTCAAGCAGGTCGCCGAAGCTCGCAAGGCTTTGGAGGGAGATAGTGTGCAGACGGGGGCGGCCTTGCGCGGGAGGCGCTGGGGGTGTACCCTGCGTTGCGTCGGGCATTGGAGTTGAAGGTGCGGAGGCTGGAGAAGGGGTGTCCGAGTCGAGCAGATGCCGCGCCAGATAAAGCGCGCACGCCATCTCCTCCTCGTCAGGCCCAAAACACCCATCGCGCCCATTTGCGCGGAAGGTGAGCGCAAGGCTGAGGTGTCGCAGGTGGGTGAGGGGGGCAAGGGTGCGCGTCAGTGACTCCTGCAAGTATCGACTTCAGCTCGAGTCTACAAGAAGGGGAGTGAAGGGAAGAAATGAACAGAGACTCACCACATCCACCGCCTTTCCTCTCCTCTCATACATCCCTGTCCCGATTCTAAGGCTCTCCAGCCCCGGCAGCGCCTCCACCACTCCGTCCAAAATCTGCGTCGCCATCCCCTCCTTCAGCACTACCTCGAGTCTCCTAATTCCCTGTCCCCTCCTTCCTTTTAGACTCCCAAGAACCTTCAGTGCATCCGGCACAGGCAATCCGGCGGCGCCTTCTTTCTTCCACTGACTCACGGAGGGGAGGCAGAGGGTGTGCAGGTTCGTGGACAGGGGCGTGGAGGGGTGGAACAGCCGGTCGGAGGGGGAGGGGTTGGAGAGCATTAGTGATTGGAGCGCAGGGAAGAGTATGGGGAGGGAGAGGGAGGCGGAGGGGAGGAGGAGGAAAGGCGTGGGCATTTGTGGGGAGGGGGGTGCGGGGAGGGGGGAGGGGGTGAGGAGGAGATGTAGTTCGGTTAGACGCGGAGTGGATGGGAGGCGCGTCAGCAGCCCGCCACCTTCTTCGTTGTCACCGGGGAAAAGAGGCGCCTCCCCGCGTAAAACAAGCTTTTCTAGTGCATCCCACTTCCACCCTCTCATCGTCGCACAAGCACCCCAATCCAATAACACCACATCGATCTCCAAGCTCCTCACCCACCCCGGATCCACATTCCCTCTTAACAACCCCCTCGCCGCCACCCGATCCAGGTCCTTCTCCTTCCACGCACGGAGCAGCCTTTCATCCACAAGTAGAGCAGAGGCACGCAGGTTCTCTAGCGCAAATTCACCCGAGCGGAAGGTGCCGAGGCCGGCGTTGGTGCGCGTCGCTGGGGCGGAGGGGAGCAGGGCGAGGTGGGTGAGGTGTGGGAACGCTATTGGGGAAGGGGCGTGCGGGAGGGGCGTGTGATGGAAGTGCAGCCCGAGGAGGTTTGCGGGAAGGGCAGCGAGCAGGGCCGGGGGAGGAGTGTGTTTCGTGTCGATAGTTACGCGGAGGAGGGAAGTCATAAGGGGGATACAGGAGATCAGGTTGTCGGGTGCATAGTGCTTTTCAGTGAGGATAATTAGGTGTCTGAAAGTACGGCGGTGTCGTTAGGATTGAGTACGGCACAGGCATGCGAAGGACCCACTTGACGTATACCAAGATCTCTGGTGGAATATCCGGATACCTTGCCCAAACCCTCCGCCCCGTCACCCTCGTCTCCTCCTCCCCCATCCGTTCGCTCACATATGCGCGACTCCCAGGCCACCACAGATCGTGGAAGACCCACGGCATCGCGTGCGCCCTCAGCCTTTTAGACACAAGAGACAGAGGAAGAAGACGCTGTGCCCATAAGCCGCGCGCGCGCACGGCCTTGCTCTTGAGGAACCAGGCCCACGGGTCGTCCGTTGCGAGGTGCAGGAAGATGTGGGAAAGGACATCGGGATTGAGGGTGTCCAGATTTACGAAGCAAGGTGGTTTCGCGGGGGTTTCGGAGGCCATAGACACGGTGGGCTGTATGGTCCTGGGAGGTGAAACGCTGGCGGTGGAAGTTGTGAGGAAGGGGCGTCCATCGTGTTGGGTCCGATAGGAATCGATGTGCGAGTCAAACTTTGGCGCCTCCTGGCGACTTGGTAGGCAAAGATCACATGGTCCATGTAGAGCGACGCGTCAAGCTTCCATTTCAACCCTAATGGCTTCGTTGCCGGCAAGTATGAGTACAGCCAAACTTTGGATGGCAGTACAGCCAAACTTTGGATGGCAGTACAGCCAAAGTGTCCTACGCCACCCCCGCTCCGACGCACGTGACCTTACGTTTCCTGGGACAAAGGTAGCCGGAATTAACAGGACGTATTTCGAGGGAAATCCACCGTAAAAAAATGTATTAAATGACTAAATACAAAATAAATACATTAAGTAATTTAAAAAAAAAACTCAGCATGCATCCGCGCTCGCCGTGTGACGTGGCGGTCGGTGGGTGTTGTTGGTACCCCATGGCACACCTCTTCGCTCTCGTCGTGTTGTGGCGGGTGGATTAGCAATGCTAGAAATGAAAAAGTATGAAAATGCACTCACGAACAATCGCGAGTGTATTTTCGGACATACTTACTGGGCCTCCTGCTCCCTGAGTCCCCCTTGCCTTGCAGACTCCTTGCCCCTCTAATCCACCGTAAACGCATAAAAACCAGCCCACATCCCTAGGGGCACAAGGAGCTGCGACTGGTTGCAGTTGGGCTGGTTGTTGGTGTTGATGTGGTCAGTGTCTTGCACGATGACGAGCGCAATCGTCAATCTTGATTTAAAAGGAGAAGAGGATGGCGGTGAGGATGAAAGAGTGAACTGTAACATCAAATGGACGGTGAATCTCACGGTGCAACGACGATTTGTAAGAATTTCCATTTAAGGGAACGTGAGAGTGGGCCAGCTGTACAGCCATCTTCATAACGATATTCGAACTTCTATTTGTTTATGTCCTGTTTGTTCGTATCTGTGGACCTGAGCAATTGCCGACGATGCCGATGGATTGATCGGAGAGACATCAATCCCATATGTTCCCTTCAGTCGAACTTGGAGCTCGGATAACCACAGATCAGGTTTCTGCTCAATGCAGCCTTCAAGAAACTGGAGTAGTAGCAAGAGTATCAAAACTAAGAAAAAGGACTCAAGAAAATTTGGCTGAAAGAAGCTTCAAAAGAATTCAACAAATGAGGTCCACCATCTACAACACGTTTTTGAACCACCTCTCCTGTACAGCGATACAATGAGCGAAGGTATTTGATTGTTCGAACTTCGTACACTGACACCTGTGACCCGCTGAATCTTCTTGTAGCGGTACTTCCTAATGAGGATCAGCTTCAGTACCATCTCCTTGAGTTCGAGAGATATATGACGCCTCATGATGGAGGGACGATGAGCAATCGATTATCTATGATATTACTCTCAAATCTTTCTGTTGTGGGACCGTCGACAGCCGCTTTACATCACTCGGTTGATATACTCTAAAAATATTCACTGGTATTGTCGGCAAGAGGGAGTTTGCGGTTTCGCACCATGTGAAATAAGTTATTGCGATTTCGAATCATGCGACGTTTTTTGTTGCGATTGTCCTCTATCGCATTCAGCGATCCGGAGTTGAAAATATTTTTGGCGCACGACCATGCAGAACGTTAGATATATTACTGTGCAAAATATCTACCAGCTTCCTGTCAATGAAGAGGTTCTGCGAGGCATTCGGCCATTTGTTCGCTGAAGAAATATTTGGTCCAAAAATAGACCAGTAGCTGCGCCCTACCGAAGTCCCACTGCAAATCGCAACAAACTATCTCATGGTGTAAAATCGCAATGACGTATTTCGCACCGTGCGATGTCCCAAACTACCTAATTACTTACATCCACCGATACGAACAAACAAGACATAAGCAAACGGAAGTTCGAAGGGCCCTATCGTTATGAAGATGGCTGTAAGCCCGAGGATTAGCTAGTATCCCTCATCGACGGGAAACTTGTCTCTGACCTGGTGACCAGGTACCTAAGGTGGCCCGGCTCTTGAGTACGTACAATAATGCTTTCAAGCTCTTGTAATTTGTCTCGGAAGGCTCTCCGTGTGAAGCGAGCCTCAATATCTCATAGAAAGAAATGGAATTGATGTGTTTAGTGTCCTGTCTGCTTGTCCTGGGTATTGGAACTATCTTCATATTATAGAGAGTTTTGACATAAAGCGTAGCAAGCTTTTGGTATTTGCTGTACATGGCCACAGGCTAGGAAACGTTTCAATTACAGTATACTGGGTGACTTCGCACAACGCTAACTTGAATATCCACACCACCATCAAGGGCCTGCCAATGACGAAAAGGGATAGAGCTGTCAAACGGACTGATTCAAGCTTCTTTCTAAACGTTAAATCTAGAGAGAGGGTCGCGACCCCTCTTCCAAATCTTTGACATTCAAGTTGACAGGTACCCCATAAATATCCGGCCATCAAACATCTTTTTGAACTCCGAAAAGGGTGTTTGGAGTTAGATATTCAAGTTAGCGTTATAAGAAGTCATCCACTTTCTAATCCAATACCTAGTGGTTCTTCAGACTTAGGTAGTCCATGTGAAACATACAAATATCGAAGCATGTTGAGTTCCTACTACAGACACCAGCGGTGGTTTACTCGACTTGATCCGAGGGCACGCAGAATCTACAGCTGCGTTTGGGAAACAAACTCGTCTCTGCTCCCCGCCTCGTTGATGCTCAAGTGAATTGAATCCATTTCCGGCCAGACACTAAGCTAGAGTGGAGTGGGTATTTTTAGGCCCTGCTTCGTTCCTTGTGGGCGACTTCCACCGGTGATAGTTTTGCCTTCTGTTCAGGCTATCTCACGTCTTCGACGGGTCTACCATACCGAACTTTCTTTTCTATGTCGAGTCTCCGATATGATTGTCAATAAAGCAGCCGTCTTATCAATCATACATGTCTAACGTCTATATAATCCGTTCGGTTTCACGCTCGTAAAGATTGGTACGCTGTCTCTGGTTCATCTCTACTGGAGCGCTCGTCAACTGCTATCACCTTTTCAATATAATCAAGCGATGGATATCCTTTCACATCCTTATCTCGTAGCCGGAGGCGCTCTGTTCGCTTTATGCGCACTCAATTTTACTAGAAAAAACATTAATCCTCGTGGTCTTCCATTGCCTCCGGGGCCAAAAGGTTACCCCATTATTGGAAACTTTTTTGACATGCCTAAAGATAAGCCATGGTTGACTTACGACGAGTGGTCTAAGATTTATGGTGAACTGTTACTTTCATCTTCCTCCCAGCATCACCTGATTGGTCATTGAAGGTGACATATTTTATTACGAAGTTTTAGGACAACCGTTCGTCGTGTTGGGGTCGTTAAAAAGAACCAATGATCTTTTTGAGAAGAGATCGTCAAATTATTCGGACCGCATGCGAATGCCCATGGTTTTGGAGCTGTAAGTATTAGCGCCTTCAATCTGCTTACTATGCTGTGTTAATGGGCAGCTCTATAGGATGAACTGGGGTTATAGTATGGCCATGATACCTTATGGTTCTTGGTGGCGTCGGCATCGCCGGGCTTTTCACGAGCATTTTCATCCAAACGTCGTCTCTGAGTATCAACCTGTTCAAGCTAAGGAGACTCGCGCATTTCTACGTCGCTTGCTTGATACTCCCGATAACTTTATTCATCACATCCGGCAGTAAGGGCTTAAATGTTCTCGCCGGTGACCCCCGTGGCTAATATTTTAATTAGCACATTTGCTGCTACGATCATGAATGTTGCTTATGGGATCGATATTCAAGAATCAAATGACCCATACATTTCGAACGCTGAAGACGCCTTGATGGGTTTAGCTGAAGCTGGAGTTCCAGGCCAATTTCTCGTCGATTTTATCCCTATTTTGAAGTATGTCCCGAACTGGTTCCCTGGGGCTGGATTCAAGCGGAAAGCAGCACGCTGGAGGGCTATAAATGCTGATGTCGCCGAGAAACCCTTCGAACTCGTGAAAGAGAGGCTTGTAAGTATTTTCAGGGCAACGTAGTCTTTGTCGCTCTCATCGAGTTATCGACAGAAAAGTGGCTCCACAGCTCTCTGTTTATCAACAGCGTTAATTGAACGTTTACCGGATGAGAATGACCCAGCGCGAGCAGAAGAGGAAGAGATAGCGCGACATACTGCTGCCGTTGCTTACGTAGGTGAGAAACATATCGTTTATAGCGTCGATTGTACAGCATACTTAGCAACTATATCGAACAACCAGGCGGAGCAGATACAGTAAGTGGGCTAGTTCAGGGAATATTTACGCTGTCTAGTAGTTTTTTAACACTGTTCAATGTTCTTGCAGACGGTATCCTCTGTTCAGTTTTTTTTCCTGGCAATGGCAATGTATCCCGAGGTTCAAAGAAAGGCACAAGCAGAAATTGATTCTGTCATTGGGCAAATTAGACTGCCTGGATTTGGAGATCGGCAAGATCTTCCTTATATCAATGCGATGGTGAAAGAATCTATGAGATGGGAGTTAGTCGTTCCCCTTGGTGCGCAAATCCATAAAAACTTGAAATGGAAACAGTTTGACATTTCACGCAGCTATTGGTCACATGTGCACTAATGGTGATGAGTACGATGGTTACTTTATTCCCAAAGGTACTGTAGTCTTCGGAAATGGATGGTAAGTCTTGGTATTCACTGGTATATTTGTGTGTTATTAATAGTGCACAATCATACGCTAGGTCGATTTTACACGACCCAGAGGTATTCGATCAGCCGAAAGAATATATACCAGAGCGATATCTGAAAAATGGAGAACTTGATCCTGACGTGAGAAACCCGGATGTAGCAGCATTCGGGTATGGACGCCGGTAAGTCAATGTCTCTTATTTTATTGCGTTCAATGTTAACGAAGGCCTTGGATATTAATTTGGTAGAATTTGTCCTGGAAGATATATGAGTGATAATTCGCTCTACGCCATTATATCCTCTGTGTTGGCGGTTTACGATATTAGACCTCCCATCGATGCTCAAGGCAATCCTGTTCAACTGAAGCCTGATGTCACAAGCGGCTTGTTATCGTCAGTAATTTATCCACTGCCATATATGATGTTTTTATTAACTATTACTCCCACACCCCCAGGTATCCTGTTCCTTTCCAGTGTATCATAAAGCCTCGTTCGATGGCAGCAGAGAAACTGATAAGGGAATCTCATGACAAGGAATAAAGATGTACACAGCTTTCTTTTACTGACATGTAATATCCAATGTGATACAGAATTGACACTTCTTAATTGGCAGTATATTCAATACTTACATCGGAGTCTATGTTTATACATATCTTACTGTGCGATCAACTCTTTCTGCTAACTATTGTTTATAGATTGGCCCATTACCATGTAGAATTGGACAGATCCCATGATTAGTTGCGCCGTGTGATCTCGAATTCTTGGTATGAAAGGTAGATGTTTCTCACCTTCGCGGAAGACCAATGTCATTGTGCTTAACTCAAATAGGCAACAGCGATTTCAGCATCTGACAGAAGGAGATGCCATTTATGAGACGGAAAGGAACCACGGTGGGCGGACTTCCGAATTTATAGGCCCGGGGATCAAAGTTCATTGGGAGTTATAAAGGTCGTCCTCAGTATGATTTACCTGCTTTGCACATCTGAAGTATGGCTCGAACATGGATTTGCTAAAGGCCTCTACTAGTAAACATGTACATAATTTTTGCTACAGATTCCAGTACGTTACCCCGCCATTTTTGTATCCCAACGGTCCTATGATCAATATAGCCAAAAAGGGTTTTAAAAATCATCTAATCAAATGCGACGAATGGGAACATCAGATTAAGCCGCGCGTGAAAGTACAGAGATAAGAAATAGTGAGGAATGCCTGTGTAGCAAATATAGTACACCCGACGTCGGATGGTTAGGAGTCTGAATAACTGAAGAATATCGACCCAGTCAAACTGCACCTGGGGTGGAAGAGTATGGCACCGACAGAAATAGCGAAGACGCGAGCGGAGAGGATAGCGAAGGACTTGTTCGATGAAGACAGCATCAAGGTCTACGCGGATGGATCAGGAATCGATGGGCAGGTTGTGGCGGTGGCGATACTGGTAAAGGGATGAGGGCACAGGAAGGAGCTGAGGTATCGGCTGGGGACAACAAAGAAACATACCGTATACGAGGCCGAGTGCGTGGGACAAATCCTCGCTTGCAAACTCATTAGAAGGGAAACGGACGTGGGGACAACTAGTGTGCGGATTGACAATCTGGCAGCTATTCAGGGACTCGAGGCAACAAGGCCGACACCAGGATACTACCTATTGGACGAGATACACAGATCCATAAGGAGGCTAAAGATAAAACACGACGAAATGGCACTCAGGATAGTATGGGTACCGGGGCATGAAGGCGTGGCGGGGAATGAGTGTGCAGACGGACTAGAAAAAAGAGCGGCATGGGGAGATGTTAGCGAGAGAAGGGACCTGCCGGCATTCCTCGCGACCGAACTGCTGGTCAGCAAATCGGCAGTCAAACAGGCGTATGCAGAGAAAATCAAATGGGAGGCCAATCGACGACTGACGAAGTCCCAGCGATATGCGAGGATACACCGCATCGACCAGTCCATAACGTCCGCGCGATACCGGAAAATCATCGAACGCATGTTCAGAGGGGCAGCAAGCCTGCTGACACAACTCCGACTAGGTCACGTACCGCTCAACAAGTATCTTCATCGCTTCAAGAGAGCAGACACCCCAATGTGCCCGAGCTGCAGAGATAGAGAGGAAACCGTCAGTCATTGGCTGCATCACTGCCCCGCATACGATCAACACCGTGCCGCAATCAGGAACGCCCTGGGAGATCTCGCGTCCTCCACATCACGCCTATTATCCGATCCCAAAGCGATCCCCCACCTAGTCCGCTATATGAACGGCACGCGGCGTTTCGAAACCTTTTACGGGAGGATGCCCATCCCCGGGTTCCCAGCAAAGAAAACAGAAACAAAGTAGAGTGCCCAAGCACCATAACGAGGCCTCGAGCGACGCTCGCGAAGGACGGCACTACTCCGAAGGCCCTTGCCAGCCAGCACCCTCACATTCTAGCCTGCGCTCGCGCAGGTACCGTTCACCTCTCGAAGGCTCACGCACCACTCCCGTCATTCAGGTGGGAGGTAATGACTATTTAGATTAGAAAGTAGTGTAAGATAATGTCTGTAAAGCGCGATCACAAGTAGACTACGGCTGACATAGGGCACGCGCCCCAACAGTCTTAATAAAATGATATATATAATATATAAAAAAGAGCCTGAATGACATGTAATTATCCCTACCCAATTTCGACATTTCATCCGTCCCTCACTAATGTTGTTTGCCTTTAAACTAGACTGTCCGGAGCCAGGTGCGGCAATGGCAGCCCAGAGCATCCATGTTCTCTTCGGTCCTTTTTTCACACATGTCATCGTCCTCACAGTCTGGAGATTTCTGCCAGTTTGAAAGAAAGACACGAAGATTCAGACGACTGCTTACTAGAATTTGGCGCTGCCAATCTCCAAACCCTGTGTCCAGTAATTTCCCCAACTTTGTGATGCGGAGTGCCCTCAAGACGGTCTTTGTGGACTCAGTGATTGACAAATACACGGATCCTCAGGAATCTGAGCCTTCAAGGCAGAATAAAGTCCCTCAGAACCCTACACATCAACCTAGTAAACCACTAAACCTGAGAGCTAGGACTCCGAGGATGATAATGATTTGGATTATTGTGAGGAATGGGAGGAAGTATATGAACTTTAAACATTCATCTTTTTTATGCTTTATCAATTTTACATCGAAAGATGTAGTAGTACATATAATTAACTAATGCGTATTACAGTATCTTTTCCCGTGATTTATGCATGTCTTTTGAGTGCACTACTAACCTGAATCTTCCAAGTGGTGACTCTTTAATTAGTCGTACTTTCTATTATCATAATTGCTGTACTACGCCATTATTATCGTGTCAATTCCCTCATATCAGCTCATATTTGCCTCGAAGTTTTTGACTTCCTGAGATTTAAACGTTGGGACTAAGTTAAGACAACGTAGACGACCTCTCGAAAGTGGAAATCTGAAACAAACACCAGGCCGGCCAAAATCCGCGGACGTAGTTACAGGCTGCTTACCAAATATATTCACAACGCGTTCTGTTGCCCAAGCGCTGACGTCGAAATTGCCTCTGTTTCCATTCATTGACTTTACACAAGTCTTCGATAGCTCTATCCACATGGAGACCAGCTATCATGTCTATAACACAACCAAGCATACCTATAGAGCAAAGTACGGCAATACTTCACGCACCTTTACTCTATAGTTATGCACTATCTTCATCCTCTTGACTACTTGAGCCTATTTTTGAACCCCTTTTCCCAGCTTAATCGCGCCATGCGTTCACTCTGTCTCCATCAGGTCGATCCTTCCCCACATCTACGCCATTTCTCCACTGTTCGACGTTAGCTCCCAGGGTATAGGTCTGCCTCACCCCACCCTCGCTCTTGACTCTCGACTCCCCCTATTCTTCGTGCGATACCGTTGTAAGACACATTCATCATGCCCTGGGACGTTATAAAGTTGAACGATGGTGAGCACTATGACTGGGCTATGGAAGAGACCCACCTCTTATACATCCTGTGATTCTTGCGCACAGGCCACTCCATACCGAGCATTGGGTACGTGCTCCTCTTGCCTATCATGCATCCCCATATGCTGAACTTGTCACTTCTCATAGGTTCGGTACCTGGAAGCTCGGAAATGGACAAGCCCCCACTGACCAAGTCGACCAGGCAATTTCTGTTGGTTTCAGCCATGTCGGTGCGTATGAAACGTCTCGCGTCTTGAAATCTTATCATATTCACGTCCGTTGCGCACAGATACTGCCCAAGCATACCGGAATGAAGAGGAAGCAGGCACTGCTATCCGCGAAAGCGGCCTTTCCCGCAAGGATATCTTCATCACTACCAAATTTTCCGGCGTGGATGGGCTAGATATCCCTACTTCTATCCAGAACAGCTTGAAGAACGTATGCTCATTCTCTATATCGAAACTGTGAAACTGTGAAACCACCTAATCGGCTGTGTGTCCGATTATAGCTTGGAGTCGAGTACGTCGATCTCTACCTCATCCACCACCCGCGCCTTGCGACACCCGATATTCCCACTGCCTGGAAACAGATGGAAGACCTGAAGGAGAAGGGGTTAACAAAGTGAGTTACTACACAGCTCTCGCATACAGCGTAAAGTTAATGCATTTTCCGTAGGAGCATTGGTGTCAGCAACTTCAACGTCCCCGACCTCACGATCCTGCTGGCGTCTGCGAAGGTCAAGCCGGCTGCCAACCAAGTAAACTCCTTTCTTCATGCCCAACGCTTGCATACTTACCACTTCCTGTGCTCTTTCTTCAGATCCTTCTCCACCCGTACGTATTCGCACAACAAGAGCCCCTGCTCGTCTACTGCGCCGCGAACGACATTGCCGTTGAGGCGTACAGTGCGCTTATGTATGTATCCCTTCCTTTCCCCATACACGTTACGCCCACCCTGACGCTTGTGCGTTCAACAGCCCAATCACCTCGCGTCCCGGCGGCGCTGTCGACAAGCCTGTCCAGGACATCGCCAACCGGCTCCATGTGACGCCTGATCAAGTTCTTCTGGCGTGGACGAAGGCGAAAGGCGCGATTGTCGTCACGTATGTCAAGCTTTTGTTTTGTTGCCCTAGTATGTGTTGATGATGTATGGGACGGATACAGCACGAGCTCGAAGAAAGAACGTCTGGAAGGATACCTCAATGCTGGTGATCTCGGTATGTCTTTCTTAGTATCTTTCACCGCTTTTGGAACCTTTGAACCGATCCCTGCGTCTCTGCCTTTTCATGCAGCCCTCACCCCACAAGACATAGCCTCTATCGACGTTGCAGGCACCATCGGCGCGCGCAGGCTCACTGCTAAGACTTTCGTACGCCGCCTTGCAGTCGCAGCTCTGGTCGGCGCTGCCGTATTGGGTGTCAGCGGGTTCTTTGGTGTGGAGATTCTGTGATTGCACACCCAAATGAGGGCGAGTAAGCCATCAATAGCCTGTCAAGAGCAGGCTCTATATATTTTGGAGCTGAAAATTGAGCATGCTGTGTATATCTTTGTATGCTGCTTATGTATGTATTACTGTAAAGTAGCTTCTGTCCTCCTTCTGATATCTCTCATCTGCCTTCATCACTGTCAGTTGTTCAACTTTTTGCGTCGACAAGACAGCATAGTAATCGAGGTGGCAGTGCAGCTGAGTAGAAAGCGTTGTACCTGTTGACCTACACCTTCCGAAGGTATCTGACCGGACTCAGCCTTGGTTTGCCACAATCGCGTGAATTGCTGCTGACAGATGAGCGCAAGCTATTCATACCCGTACCCATTCGCGTCTTCGTCCTTCTGAACGCTCATATACCAACATCTCGAAGATGCCGCTGGGATTCCTTGTCGTATTTTCGGAGCCTGGGGCTCGAGTTTCTCTCGAAGAGTTTCAAGGTGCGCACAAATCCTTCTCCATTCCCGCTGATGAATCTTCACGCGATTCTTATGCATTGAACATTTCAAAGATTGGTACAACAATGAGCATGTTCCGCTGCGCATGAATCATCTCCCCTCTTTCCTGAGCGGCGCTCGTTATGCCGCTTCTGACTCCTTGAAGCCCGGATGGCTTGCGCTGTACGACATAGACGACACTTCTACATTCCAGCACGAGAGCTACACCCGCCTGCGTGCCAACCGTAGCCTGCGCGAAGCAGCCCTGGTAAAGCGACTTGAGGTGCTTGATCGCAGGACCTGTGAGGCTGTCTGCGATTCGGGAGAGTCCCCTTTGACATCATCCTTGATGGCGAGTAATCCTACGCAGTTCCTGTATACCCATGGAGTGGAGAGAGTCGACCAGCTGGAATCCTTTGATGCGTGGGCTAACGGTGCTTTTGAGTCCTTGAAGGGCCTTGGGGGATGGGTCAGGTCGAGGGGCTTCAGATGCATTGATAATTTGAGAACCGGCACAATAGTTGGGCCGGATCCGGCAGAGCAGACCGTGTCAGAATATTTCATGGTGCACGGTAAGCACTTCTTTTCTGTCTTTTACTGGTTGTGTGAAATTATAACATATAATACAGAACTATTATCGGCAGAAGCGTCGCATGAAGTTCCAAATTTCTTAAAAGCTATTCAAGGATATCATAACATCGAGCTCACAGAAGGAAGACGGTGGAATTTATATCGGGCATATCCAGGAATTTCCCAGAGGAATTCCAGTTCTTAATGATGGGCAATTATGTTGTAGGCCTGACATGAGTATTATATCTTTAAATGGACACAAAATATTGGATATACTATTCCCTGTAAAAGCGATACATAGTGGAACAACTGGGTTGATTTCTCCTTTACCGTAGCACGTGTAATAACATAGAGAATTGTACAAAAGCAAGACCGGGTGGAGCTGATATCACTATCGAATGTAGTACACTTAAGTCTAAATATAGCCTGTAAAAGTAATCCATAGTGGAGCAGCCGAGGTAGCTTCCCCTTTGCCATAGCACATGTAATGGTATAGGGAACCGTACAAAAGCAAAGACCAGGTGAAGCTGATATCACTCTATCAATTGCAGTACAATTCATATTGCAAATATTGCCCGGAATCACTGAAGATCTTTGCTGATAAGGCTATAGGATGAGCTGTACATACTAATCATGTTTGACCTTTGGGTATGCAACACTGCAAATCATACAAAATGGGTAGATTTTCCCACTAAATGTGAATAACTCTCACATTATCATGCATATTAAGTGGCTTCTTGTGTATTTCATGCAATCACGGGAGAGGAACGGCACAAACGAGAGGCTGTAGAATTGTTAAGTGAGGCAGTTGTGCCAAGAATATGCATCGCATCTCAAGCTGTGGCGGTGCCGAGGTCGGCGCAATCCTTGCAGTAAAGCTTCTATGTTCAACAAGAACAAACGGATCAAACTCACTTTCAAACTTGGCCGGAGTTAAACTTAAACGCTCGCAGCCAAAGCTGACCATATACTGTACAGTCAAACAGGGTGGCTTGTTAAATGTTTTAGAATAAATTCCCGAGGTTCTGCGTACTTATGTCTTATCTCTCCTTATTTCTGAACCACTGCCATCCATTTCTTGATTTTAAAACCCCCTTTTATCAAGTCTTTACTCGTGCACTCTCCAACTTTAATATATCTTCATAATGAAATTTACTATGCCCCGTCCACAATCCTCCAATTTTGCTTCGATGGCGAACTACCAAACTGGTATCCAATCCCTCTTCGCATCGTCAGATGCAAACCTAGTCCAACAAGCACGCCAACGCGCGCCAGGGAAGGGAGCGAGGGAAAAACCCAACGACAGTGGTAGGAGGCTCAAAAGAGTTTCAAATGCATGTGACCAGTGTCGAAGGTCGAAAATTAAGGTATGCCTGTCTCAAGCACCGCGAAATGTTTCACCGATTCCCAAAATATTTACATACTACAGTGCGAAAGACTTCGAGGCGACACCTCATGCTACCACTGTGTTAATCATGGTATAGAAATCTGCGTAAGGAGCAGCCCTGAGAAGAGAGCTCCAAAAATGAAGACGGCGCCAAGTAGCAAGGTCAATGTCTCTTCCAAAAAGGGCTGTTCTATGGGGCCTATTCGGAATAATCAGAAGCCAAAAAGCGCTGCACCGTATCCTGTAGTGTACGAAATCAAGGAACCTCTAGAAAAAGTCAATGTAAATGTATTTCCTCTGCCAGCACAGTCGTACCGGCTTGCACCCCCGGCTTCGGGATCCTCTGCTGCCTCTAAGGTCTACTATAAACGGAATGTCAGACCTTGTGCCACTGAGCTTACCCTTAACTTCTCCATTTGCAATCCAGAACTGGTTCCAATAGACTTCTACACCCCCGTCATTCCCTCGCCTCAGACTTATGCACAGCGTGAGGCTTCAATCTCCGCTGCTTGCCCGACGACACTTTCCACCTCCAACGATGCCTTCGACTTCTCCGACATCGACTTCGGCGAATTCTTGCTATCTCTCGAGACCCCTCTCGTGGCAGCGACTCAGTTTCATACGCAGGAACCTCAGATCCGTCTTTTTGCTAATCATCCAGTGCTCCCTGTTCCTTCGCGCGAGGTTTTGGATCCGGTAACCGTCGCCGTTAACGGTTGTGTTGATGTTCGTTATCTGGATTCCAGGAGATATAAGGGTCCCATGGAGAAGATAACACCCTACAAGATTCCTCAAAGTGGTCCGGTCCAGAGCAACGGAAGATTCACAAATACGGACCTCAATTATGTCGCTGAAATTCTTAAATCCTCGCTCCAGTCGCCAGAATCCTACCTCTCTACCCCAAGTCGACTCAAATTTCTCCGTTGTTGGTTATGAACAGGCTTTCGCGAAGTCCGGAAAAGCACCCTCATCCGTAACCGACGTCCGTTTACTTTCGATGTTCGACAAGTTTATCGAGATTGTGGACAACGACGATTCCGCCTTCTCCTCTTCACGACCTGACTCTACTTCCTCTACACAAAAGCCCGACGTTAATTTCCAAACTGGTGGCAAAGCGTGCGAGGCGAAGCTGGAGGCGGAAAAATTGTTGTTAGATCGTGAACTCGCGCTTCTACTTGGATTCTAGCTTGTATGAACATCCGGACTTTGCTCGTACCTCATTATTTCTCTTATCTTCCATTTGTACGATTATCCTTTTCTCTAGTTTCAGATCTCCCAATCTCTGCATTGATTCAAGATTTTGCATATTGCTGTATCCTAATATCTCCGCATGTTACTCGTTTCTATAGTTATTTGGTCAGAAATTGTATCGATAGCACCAGCTTCCCTGAATACATGACACATATTTCAGCCCTCTTTGAGTTAGCTGATACAATTCTAAGCATATTTTGGTTCAATATTGGCCATTCAAATGGAAAGTCGGTTAAAAACCCACTTCTGATTGAGTCTTATTGGGATAGGATAGTGACTTCGACACACCGGCAGCAAAAAGGAATACAGGAGGTAACTTTCGCCAGACGTCATTTGGCTGAGAATCACAGAGACTTGGCATGGAAAAACAGAATCTCCAAGAGACGTACGAAAGATCCAGGTGAAAGAGGAGGATTATCACGACTTTGCTGAAGAAAAGGAGACGTGATACACGCAGATGATGAAAATCAAATTAGGGGTTGAACGTTTGAACGTTAAACTTTAACGTCCGCCATCACGTGATCTCACATATACATATATTATGTCCAAACACAGTGCAGTATCGCGTCGTGTCCCACCTAAGACCATTTGACATTCGGTAGATTGTTACAGCATCGATGACGAAACTGTTTCAGATCTAAAACTTTTTCTGAACTACCCTTGCATTTTTTTAAAAAGCTCATTCACCTCCAAAGGACAAGGAAGGTCTGTAAATTGCGTGGAAGCAGGTCAAGCCACTTTGTTCCAAACGGATAGTGCACGGATGATGAATATCACCGGAATAAGAATATAACACGCCATGTATATTTATGTACTGGTTGGAGCGTTTTTTAATGCTGGAAATATTAATATGGAAAGCTTGTGTGGGCATCGCGAAGCTGGAGTTGGAAGGTCTTGGCCTTTTGGAGTCTATGGGTATAGGTTACCCTGCATGAAGACCTTATAAGGAATATTCTTTAATCAATCTCTGCAAGGAATTGCCAATTTCGAACATAACTTACGTTGGCAGCGGACGTCAAAAAGTGTCACTTTGTACAACCTACCAGTACTTATTGACCGACGCCAGTCAATAGATCCCATTGGATTAAAGCAACATTTATTAATGCTGTTGGAAGAAACATGTTAAGCAATGTCAAATGAAGAGTAGATGGTGAGCAGGCATCAAAGCGGTACGAGATGAAGGTGAGCGAGCACTTGCAATTGTTGAGTCACCCACCGATTCTGAAATCATAGTGCGGAGTGTTCACTGGCAATCAAAGTTGGTAACAAGTGGTAACATTTATGATGATGCTGAATTAGAAATGTTCGTAAGTTTTCACCTGTGAGTTCGAGGATCGGAAGTATTTCCGGGCCTGTTAGTAGGCTGAGTGCAAATGACATGCACGTGACCTAGTATGCGCGTCGATCAAGGTGCAAGCGCTGTCGGAGATGGACAACGGCGGTGACAACGAGCACAGGCCATCACATACCCCACACCGACACGTTACGAAAGATATGCTTAGCAGCCTATAGTGACCTAGAGAAATACCATGCTGCGCACCCTCCTTACGCCTCTCCGTGCGAGGTTTGACCTATCTCCTCGCGGGTCTCCTACGATGGATATTCCGTGGCAGGAGGACGTCGAGCAGGCACCCGAAGACTTCGCCCGAGACGTGCTCATAGAGTTAATGAAGAACGCGGTGGAGAATCTGAAGCAGGCAGATAGTCCAAGGGTTAGGACAGAGGTGCGTAGACAACTCCATCCACGCGCAGCACCTCGTGCCACGAGCATCTCACTCTCGGTTACTCAGGTTCTTTCGGAGATACAGCGCATCATGCTACAAGACGGATGTACGAAGGACGTATTCCGCGAAATGGATGGCTTCTTGGCACTGTTGAGCGTATTGTCAACGATTCAAGACCTTCCGGACGAAAACGTGGTCGAGCCGGAGGATCAGTTGCTGCAGGAAACGTTGGAAAGCACGCGTCTGGTGTTCATGTTAGTGTCAGAGGCGATTAATGAGCATGAGGAGAATTTTGAATACTTCAGGGTGAGCTGACCAGTCATGATGCTCATGCTAAATTGTCTCTGAGACAGTTGTAGACTCGAGTCGGTTATGAGTCGCTCGCGTATGCATTACGCGGGCTCATCGCAGACTCTAGAACGGTAGATGAAACTATGGGCCTCCTCCTCTCACTCGCGTTACATGACTTCTCCCTCTCATCCATCTTCTCAGGTCTCCGCGGCACGTCCGAGGAAGCCATCGACGCGCGCGTCAGTGAATTCGAGTCCCGTCTGGGAACCATCCACCGGCCAGGAGCCATATTCGTCCTATGGAATCTCGCTCCCCAAATGACAACAAACGATAAGTCTCTACGCTATGGCGTCTTCAAGCTGTTTGAAGCGTTTTCGCACGTCAGTCACAGAAACCAGGCGATCCTGAGCAGTCTTGGCTTGGTGGAATCTGTCTTTTCTCGGTTTTATGAAGGTCGACAGGATCCTTCGATTTCCGAAAGGGAACGACACGTATTGCAGAGGCTCTTAAAGCGTTTGTTGGATATTGGTGCCACCACGTTGGAGGCGAGGCCAATATTCCAAAAAGCAGTTAGAGAAGATGAAAGTCTCGATCCGGAAATGCTCGATATTATTCGATTTGGAATGAAGTCCCGCTGGTTAGAGCATTTCTCTATGGAGTCTCCCGCCGCCATTACTATCGCGGACGAAAATGTTAAAGGATTACCGCCTAGCGGCTTCACCTTCATGGTATGCGCCACTCCTTATTAGCGTGACTGCATTTCCAACCTAATCTATCTAGACATGGATATGGATATCCGCTCTCCCACTGAGCGCTTCGCATGCTCTTTTCACAATTATGCTCCCTTCACGGATCCTGATAAGGCTAGGCATACGAACTGATGGAAAGCTCGAGCTGGTAACTTCTGCAAACGCCGAACCTGTGCTTTTTGCGAAAACGATGATCCGACGATGCCGTTGGATACACGTTGCGCTTGTTCATTTTCCGCAGAAGGGTGCGAGTCCCATGCACCCAAGCATTCGTAGGTTCCAAGGATGACCACATTCGATTTATACTAAACGAGTATGATAGGTTTATTCTTGGATGGCATTTACAGTGACGGTGTCAACTGGCCGTATCCTAAGCCGGAGTCTGCCGTCCAACGTGCTGTTTACACGATCGGAGACGCTTCGGGCAATGCACGACTCAGCTGGTGCTTATCATCAGCTTATCTTATTGCCACCCCTCTTGGTGACGACAAAGTTCAATTTACTGAAAATCTTTGTCTAATGTTACTTTTGTATAGTCGACGATATACCGAGGCTAGTTCACCACCTCGGTCCCCGATATGCCGGTAACTTCCAGGACCCCTCATTCGTCAAATTCCTGACATACGAGGCGTCCACATCGCTGAACATGTTCTTGACTAACCTCACTGCCAAGAACCGGACCGCTGTTGAGGTGTCGCCCATGGTCAAGGCCGTCAAATACGGCCTTGGGATCCCAGAGAGCGCGATCATCTTTTGCTTCTCGGCTGCTCATGTTCCCCAGTCTGGTCTTGGATGTACGGTACCTGTGAGCGGACTGTTACATGAAGTGGAGATCCAAGGGGATGTGTTTACAGTAAAAGTCGCCTGCCTTGATGCGGCGTTGTGGAAAATTGGAGGCGCGGCTATAACGCTTCGCTTTGTTCAGCTGGCTAATGTATATTTACTCGAGTATTCGCTGTGTACGGGACTTATTGACGAAGCGCTCACAGACACCTCACGAACTTTCGCGTGCCCTTGGTATCCTAACGGACGGTTTGAGAGGTAGCTGGCAAAATTCAGAAGACATGGAGCGACTTCGTAAGTGGCTCAAGGCAGTAAAGCAGTGTATTTTATTGCTCACGATGATGCTTTTAAAGGAGGCTATGAGATCCTCGCAGACATTCTGCGCGGAAAAGCGCAAATGATCAACTTGAGTAGTTTCGAGACGTTATTCGAATTCCTTGGTGTTAATTTTGGTTCTCCTGAGTACGTGACATTTTCTCTTCGTACATTTTGATATTGAATTATTACAGGCAATCTACTGTGGTCAATACTGTCGCTTACCGAGCTATCGCACTGGATCTAGAGCTCTGGGCGCGAACCCGTCACGAGATCCAGCGCGCTCACCTCGAGCACTTTACTACGTTACTGAAAACAAGTCGATACAAAAGCTTCAACTCTAAGCAGCGACTGTCGAAGTTAGGTCTTGTGCGCAAGCTACTCTTCGCATTGCAGATTGATTGGTATCCGCAAGAATCCCTTGAGTATCTTCTGGAATCGTTAAAAGTGGCTTGGGAATCTCACTTCTCTAAAGACGACGCGATTAAACCTGTGGTTTCATACCTTGCTGCGAATCTTCACGATGGTATGGCCGCATCTATCTTAAACCATGCATCACGGTTAACGCTGAATAGACTTAGGCAATGTGGGTTCTCCGAGCTCCGTAGTCTCTCGTTTCGAACCTAACAACACTCGAGAAAAATCTGAGCAAGTCCTAGAGCTGCTGATTTCAACGTTGTCGATTCAGGCTTATTACTCGAAGTTCATCGCAGCGCTTCCTCTCACCCGTATCTGCCTGTTGCTTCTTGGTGACAAACCATCCTCATTCATTGCAACCCAGGTCCTACACCTCATCGCTCTCAGCATCAATATTTCACCGTCTTTTACTCGCAAATTTGAGCTTATCAGCGGATGGAATTTTTTGAAGACCGTTCTTCCGTTCTGTTGGGATCTAGAAGTTAACGAAGCGGCATTTGATATTCTTCTGGGACGTCTTAGTGATAAAAAGCCTGTGACACCGAGCAATCCCAACGTGACGTGTCCTCATATCTTCCCTGCGATTCTTTCGGCTTTACAAAGCGGGCTCGTTTCCGTTGCGAATAACTGCCGTGTGTCCCACTCTTACGAAGGTAATGCACTCTGATCATTATTTTACGTAATTGGTGTTTAATCTTTTGAAGCTTCACCTCAGATCTCCCAGTCTAAGGAGTCGATGATTGAAGGTCTTATTGAAGAATTGATGGATTTACATTCGTCGAGTGCTACATTCCGACAAATCTTCCAGTCACACCAAACAACTCAGCTATTCGTAGAAGCTTACAAATCTTTCGTTACTAAAATCTCCTCAGCTTCTGAGATTAGCCAGTCAGCTATTCGGATATTGGAGAAACTAACGCACTTCGGGTTGGCTCTGGCTTTGGATAATGCAGTTTCTGGTGCACAGAAGCGGGAGGTGAGGCATTCATGAAGTCAGTTTAAAATTTTACTTCATGATCCCTCTGCAAGATTCTGGATACACTTCAATCAGCAGAGGGAATTCTGAATCCTTCAGCAGACAAGCTTCCGATAGATTCAAGTCTCATTGTTGACAGCCGATCAGTTCGTCAGCGAATTGCATCGGCGAGATTCAGCACGCATGTGGGGGAGAGAACAATAATGAAAACTATAACGAGGATGGGGGAGTGGAGAAAGACAATACAAGCATCAGAAAAGAAGCGATTGCGCAAAACTATTCTCGATTTGTGCGTTATTTTATTTTAGCGTTCCTTCCGCTATCTAACCAGTGTCCATAGGCGAGAAAATAGACGTCAAATCTCTCGTCTGCAAGAATGGACACATCTATTAAGTTCGGAGAGGGGTTTATGGCCTTATTTGATAGTACGTTCCTGGCGTTTAGATGAGACGGAAGGTCCTCATCGAATTCGGTATGTTTGCATAAATATTGATTTAAGAATTAACTAGTAATCATAATTCCAGAAAAAAACTCGAACCGCACAATGAAAATAGCCCAAGCTCAAGGGTAGATTTTCAAGGACAGCACATTCGCGATGTACAGCCGCCTGACTCAGACAGTCAATCCGTGCTACAGATGGAAGTTCCGCCTTGGGCTGAGTCTTATGAAATTTCTGCAACGGAGATGGATGGTAAGTCAATATATATTCGAGTCTACGAGAGCTTCAATGAATCCTATCCCCCAGACCGTCAACTGGCAGAGGATATCATTGACGACAAACTTCGCCGAATTCGTCATGAGTTGGAGCCCGGAGACATTATAGAAGCCGTTGCAACCGTTGCTCGCATTGCGGGTGTTGATTCTTCTCGTAAGTGAACCCTTATATTGATAACAAAGAAATTTATTAAAGCGATCACTGCATCAGCTGGATTGTTAATCATTGGTCGAACGCATCTTTACATGCTCGATGGAGTGGTGGAAAACGAAGAAGGGGAGGTTATTGACGCACACGATGCTCCTAAGCGTCTACTTTTCGTTCCCGGCAGCATTGTTGAACTAGATGGCCCGCAACGGGCGCAAAGATGGTGCGACTATTTTCCCCCTCTACGTCTCTTTATGTCTGAGAGTAATTTCGGTGCAGGGCTCACAGTCAGATTGCTACATACAGTGACAAGAAGTTTCTGTTTCGGGACGTCGCGTAAGATTTCTTCTTTCATTTAACCGCCACCCGTGTTCACGTATTTTTTTCTTAGTCTTGAGATTTATTTCAAAGACAGTCGCTCCTTGCTAATTGTCTTCCTCGATAAAAAGAAGAGGACAATAGCAAACCAGTGGCTATCTGCTATTGTATCTCGTAATATATCTGATGCACCGCTCACTGCCAATGCTCTCAGGACCCCTTTGTTCGGCAGAATGGGTGTCAAAGTGCTTTCAGGTTTTATGGAGGATGATCTATCCACTGCCACCAGGAAATGGCAAGCTAGGGAAATAAGCAATGTTAGTGTTTTAAACCATTCCTTCAAACTCGACTCAGGCTTCTCTAGTTCACATACCTGAGCATTTTGAATCAAATATCTGGCCGCACACCAAGTGATGCGACACAATATCCTGTTTTCCGTGCGTATAATTACTATTATTCTTTTATAGCCGCCGTCAACTTCCTTCATTCAGCATGGGTATTGAAAGATTATACATCGCAAATATTGGACCTCACATCCCCGGACTCTTACCGAGAGTGAGTTATTCTTCGTTTATACACGGAGCGGTTTTATTGATGCATTATAGTCTTACTAAACCAATGGGAGCTCTTACACCTGCACGACGCGAAGCAGCCGAGTCTAGATATCTAAATCTACAAAGTGTCGGTGAAGAACCATTCCATTACGGCACTCACTTTAGCTCGTCCATGATCGTCTGCCACTTCTTGATCAGAATGGCGCCATTTACCAATATGTTTAAGACGCTGCAGGGAGGAGATTGGGATTTGCCAGATCGCCTCTTCAGGTAATTATATTTTGTTGAAAAGAGAGCAACAGCTTGTTTACCAGTTGAACTATGCTTTTCACCAGTGACTTGCCTAGAGCTTATGAATCCGCAGCGCATGATATACGAGGTGATGTCCGGGAATTGCTCCCTGAATTTTTTACTTTTCCTGAGTACGAAGTGCCTCAAAGCGGTTTTAATGCGATATATTAACATAGTTACATTTAGATTTCTTGAAAATTCTGCCAATCACAACTTTGGTGTGCAACAGACAACCGGAGAGCGGATCCACGATGTCAAATTACCTCCATGGGCTCGGGAGGACCCATTATTGTTCATTGTTATGAATCGTAGAGTACGTCTTCTATGGTATTTTTTAAAAATGTTCATATTAATGATATACTTAAGGCCCTTGAAAGCTCATATGTTAGTGAACATCTTCCTGCCTGGATCAACCTTATCTGGGGGTGCCAGCAACGTGACCCTGCATCTTTGAATGTCTTCCATCCCCTATCGTACGAGGGTTCAATTGGTGAGTATTATCACTGACCGCCACTGAATTATCTAATCAATCACCGAATATCTCATAGATCTTGATTCGATAAAGGATGATCTTGAACGCGAGGCTACCGTCGGCATCATTCATAATTGTGAGACATTTACGTTTTCTCCTTCTAATATTTTCTTATTTTCCGATCGTGAAGTCGGGCAGACGCCTCGAAAGCTATTTAATGTGCCCCATCCTGAGAGATTTAACCATGGATTGACAAGCCTTCCTATTGGGATACTTCACGGAATCGAAGAGGATCCTCATCTTCTTGTGCAAGGAAGCAGATGCTTCAAGGGTGAGTCTTGTATTTAACACCGCGTTACTTGCATATCTCACTGCTTTTCTCAAAGACCTCGGGCCTTCTGTCCCTGTCAGAGAACTAGTACTCGATATCTTCGGGGAGAAGATGATACCATGTCCAGAAGGCATTCTTTGCGTGCCTATGTATCCTCATCAGCAAATCGAATGGCAGAATGGGCGATCCGAACTGCGGGTAACAATCGACCACAAGGCATGCTTTTTATTTCAAGCAGTGTAACCGCAAGTAACCATTGTTTTTCCATTTAGGTTATCCAAGTTGTAGAAGACGCTTTTTGCAACTGCGCTGCTTTTGCGGACTCTAATAATTTAGTCACTGGATCCAATGATTATACAGTGCGTCTGTGGAAAATTTCACGCCAGAGTTCAACTACCTCCACCCCCTCTCCATACCTTACTCTTTCTCATATTATGCGAGTTCATACTGATGAAGTTGTGTGTGTAACGGCTTCACGGACATGGTCATTAGTTGTTAGCGGATCCAAGGACGGCAGCGCGGCCCTTTGGGATCTCAATCGAGGCATCTACGTCCGGTCCATTTGGCATGGGCATAATGATCCGGTGAACTTAGTAACTATAAATGAAAGCACGGTGAGCGCTTTAATTCATATTTATCTTCAGAGTGTAATGATGCGAAATACGGAATAGGGTTATATCGCAACCTGCTCTCGTTCGAAACTCTGCTTACATACCATCAATGCGCGACCCATTGCAGTTCTCGACCTCACAATAACACCATCATTTTCAGACTTAGTTCCCACTATAACTTCCATGGCGTTCCATGAGCGCGAATACTCACACCTCGGTGTTCTGGCTACAGGCGGCCCTGACGGATCCGTTACACTAAGGACCTGGACGGCCGATGGAACTCCAGAAGGAGAGAAAGCACAGTGGGAGTTCGTTACCATCCGCACGATGAAGGTTAGGATGGTGGGTCGAGGAGTCTATAGACCGCCGAGTGTTACTGCATTGAAGTTTCTTGGGTGAGTGTAATTTTTATCATTATTCTTACACACGCCTCACGCTGTGATAAGGGAATTTTTATATCACGGCGAGGAGACGGGAAAGTCGTATATATGGAATCTGCCAGAGTGAAGAGCTTAGGTAATCTAAGATTTCTTTGTTTTACCCTTCCCTCTTTTATCTTAAGTTAATGCATGTAAACTAGTTGCAGGTATAGTGCGATTACAACAGGGACTTCGTTTTACTGATTCACAAGCTCAGAGAGTAGGAGGATCAATGGATTCAGAACCTATACAGTTAGCTTCTCCTTGTATCTTACATATTGCATAGAATGTCCAACAATATCTCGATGAAAGGAACTTGCAGATATTGTATAATTAACATTCTCTATAAATTCAAATTCCTCCGTACTTTTTTCGAATCGCGGGGCTCAAGTAGTTGTTAACTGTCTGCTATGTCTGGAAATTTTATTGTTGTCATTTCACTGAGATCGCAATCGTGAGGTATGTTATTTGGTTTATTGGCCTTTCGCACATTGATCAGCATTCGCGTTGCAGCCGCGGAAGGTAGTGTACCACTCCAGTTGATTGCCACGGTAAAGATATCAGTAGGGCCTTGACACCGCATGATAATATTGACGATATACGCCGCGACGTTTCTGAAGAAATGAATCAGAATCTGAGAACAGCATGGCGTTGCTACTAACATTGAGAAATAAATTAGCGAATCTCTTATGATCACTTTCATCATAACTGCAGTAGACCACTTTTTGTTCGGAAGTTCTCGATAATGACTGTAGGCCTTGTACGTGACCAAAACTAGCATCGCCACATCGAAAATCACAAGCGGAATTCTAAAAATAGACAGTGAATAACGTGCTCCACTCTCGCACAACTCACAATTCTCACCCAATGGCGTAGAAGTAGCTAGGTGGATGAACAAGGCAAAAGTTATATTTGGGAGTATACTGCAGTAGATTATCTGTCATGCAGGCATGTGAAGTTAATAAAAGGAACATCCTCAGAATAAGACAGCATACTCAAGACATACCGAGTATGTCTACTACCTCAAGACAGCCTAAAGTAACCAGGCATGCAATTTGACAGACAAAGAGGACGTATACAATCGCCATAGGTCTCATACTGTAAGCACGCTCCCCCATTCCACGCGTACTCACGACACACCATGCACCTCGACACCGACACTGCCAAGCCACACCTCGGCCTAGCCAGCCACCCTCGGCTAATTCATTAACACCGTGACGCTTACAACAGCCGATTGCCCTCGGTTCACCCATCAAGCACTGACGCCGACACTGCCAAGACAGGTCAATCATATTGGCTTTTCTGCTATGCCTATTCCCTCTCCCACAGACTTTCTCCTCTCTTTCCTCGGAGTATATAAGACACAGCTCCCCCCTTCGTTGCCCCAGTCTTACAACTGGCAACAAAGGTACGTATCTACATTCTATCACACATTGTATTGAGTCTTACAACTGGCAACGAAGCTACACTTTGAACCTGTCTAGCACGTCCGACTCAGTGAGGCTGTATTTACCCGACAGCCTTCCACATACCTGTATAAAAAATGTGATATTAAATCTATACAGTTCATATAGTCTTGAAACTTACTTCATACATGAAGCGTGCGCAATCGAATTATAAAGATAGCTTCCTGTAGTGGTTAGTTCTGGCGAGAATTCGGCGAAACTATAGTGTATGATACCTTCAACTACGAAAGTACCAAATAAAGCTACCATCGATGTGGTTCAGCATAGTTTCTGACATCGCACAGTGAGGTCCATATTACACGCACCTATCATCATAACTACGGGGCTGTAAACTAGACCTAAAAATCATGAAATTAGGTGAGAAGAGTCCATAGCTACTGCACGGAGAGTCATACAGCTGTATAATTATGATATGAGGATTGAATGTCTTTATAGTAGTCGCAAGGAACGCCTTACATAATTCGGTCCAGGGATGTGTCTACCGTTAGATCCACTGCGTCATAACACGCATATATTCGCTTAAATGTTGCTGCCAGCCTATATCGATTCTGAGATTATTTGGTTAGTGACAATAGCTCTTTAACTCTTGCCTCACACTTACTAAGAAAAAGAGAAATTTAACAAGGGTGCATGGCGATGTCTAGATGTAACGTTCCATATTTCAGCAATGCCGGTCTGCGAATGGCGAGATTGATATGTTCAATACCCAAAAGTATTTAGTCTAAGAGTGGTCGAGAACGCCATGGACGACAAGAGTATGCGACTTACATATCTCGTCGGGCAGTGTCAGCACTTGAGTTGAAAGCTTGTGAGCAGAAAAAGTAGCTCTTCTGAAATACAACTGACGAAAGTCCCAGCCGTAAAAGGCAGCTGCGCTGACTGCGAAACATGGTTAAAAATGGAGGCGATGATATGAGTAAATTTCTCACTTCTATTAGAGCGTACAGCCATCTCTCTTGAACGCTGTCCTTGGAGTATCTGGAAAACATCTGGACTGACATAATAGATGACTGGTGACCGGTAAATAGTGATACTCTTCAAGTTGGCGCAAATGTATAGCCAAGTTGAATAGTATAAATCGCTCTACAGTGCGCTTATCTGTCAACTATTAGCCCGAGAAAACTATATTGTACCGCCCGAGCTAGATTATCTGCATGAATGTGTACCATATGCAGTGCACAAGCATAGTGACTCGCAGGCATCTAGCACCGACCGCAGCTTCGCGTAGTGTTTCATGCGTAGACGATCAATGTAAAGGAGTGGATATGTCGGACGGTTCGCCAAATACCAGCCGCCGAGGGCCAGAAAATATCTAATCCGAAACTATGAAACGATGAGATTTTCATCAAAGCAGTGCTTCGTACTACCATTCGGTCCGAGCGTAGCTTAGACAATGTTGAGTCCGACTTGCAATATGTGTAGAGAAGGTTACTGTTACATGTACATTCCGCTTTAGTTTTTCTTGCTCCATGAGAAGTTCTTGGTTCCGAGGAACGGATACAATGGGTTTAAAGATCAGGAAGAGTTTCAGTCGAAGAGGATCTGGAACAGACTGGGAGTGGTTTCGAGTAAGAATCAGGTGCGCTGGAATCCGGAAGGAAGAAAACGGAGTGAAGTAGAAGCGCTCCTAATAAGAGCAGATATTTTATACGAAATTATTGCTTCTAGCTGCAAATATTAGTATGATGAAAAGTCTAAAGATGCGACGAGACTGAATTTTGAAATCTGGCTCATCAACCGGTTACCGATTCTACTGGTCACCCTCAGTAAAAACGAAAGTCACCCATTAGTCAGATAAATACAGCATCTGACTATGTCCTTACTAAATGGCAATTATATTACAAAAGCCTGACTTCACAAGTCGTAGGAAAGTCAGCTGAAGACTAAACATTTAAACCCCGAAACCAAGTCCCTGAACTAGCCATGTAATTACTGACTTCAGCTAACTTTCCTATGACTTGTGAAGTCAGACTTTCGTAATATAATTGCCATTTAGTAAGAACGTAGTCAGATCCTGTATTTGCCTGACTTTGGCCTACTTTGACATGACTAATGGATGACTTTCGTTTTTACTGAGGGTCACCGGATATGATGCCATCAAAAATATTGATATATTTATTAGTAGACCAACCCGCCAATGTCCGGCACGCCTCCTGCGTGGTTCTTTTTTCGATGCCACATCAAGCTCCCGCAACCGCAGCAGCATCTAATACTCCAATCGTAGTCCAAGTTGTCATGAGCGCGGAATATCTCCTGGTGCTATATCCTGACACATTTTATCAGCTGATTGGGCCAGTAAATCCTATCCAAAATCAAAATCAAGCTAGTCAGCGAATTTCTTGTGACAATGTCCGTCCTCGAGGTGAGAGCTTTGAAATTATTGCAGTATGTCAACCATTTAAGCCAGTCAATGCAGTCCAAATTCAATGTCAAGCCCCTGCTTATCCTCACAGCATCTCTGGCAAAACCACTTCCCTATTTTGAAAGAACATTGAAATTACCTCATTTTATCAGCAGATTAGGCCTGTTAATACTGTCCAGAATCAGCTCCGAGTTCCCACTGATCCTTAGGGCATACTTCGCGATAGCCTTTACCGCCCTTGTGGAGAGAATGCCGAAAGGCTAATTAGGGTCAACATTGTCCAGAATCAACGTCAAGTTCCTGCTGACCCTCAGATCACCTCTCCCTACCACACTCGCTCTCGTGTCGAGCACTATCAAGCTGATGAAATTTGTTGTCGGCCCTTTACTTGAATGGGCCAATTGACACTGTCGAAAATCAGTGTCAAGCACCCACTGATCCCTGGTTTCAACCCAGCCACGCCACAATATAATTGATAAACTACTATAAAAGTGCAATGCCCCCGTTTATGTGAGAACTCGGGGTTGAACTCCCAGCTTCGGATAAGTCCCAGATGAGTCCTTAAGTTACTTTGGCTTTCCTAGTGCTACAAGATAGCCGGAAGTCACAGAATACTCACAGTTCAATATTTCCAACAACTCGCACTAAATCAGCCTCCTAGCTGCTTGTGCAGAATGCCTAATTTACTATTTCCATATGTCCAGAATGTTCAAGCACTAGTCACCGCTTGTAGCAATAAGTGCATCTTATCCTGATGTCTACTACGTATAAATACAATGCAAAAAACCAATACATTGTCAATAATAGCCCCATTAAGAAATTTGTCTACCACCTTAGGAGTCAGTGAATGAAATTTATGGATGGATTTATGGGAGACTAAATGAAGCTGAGATTTGGAAATTATAAGTGCCTCCGGGTAGGCCGTGCCGCACACCAAACCCCAAGTTCCCGGTATGCGATCGGTATTTACCGTTCCGGCGACCCGGCGCGTCGACGCGTCACATCCCTCCTCATCCCACTCAAAGTCTTACACTCAACCCACTCTCAAGCTCAGATCCCAGAGAAACACCAACCTTAAGGTTTATAAAGTTCATTCCCCCAAGTAAGCCTCTCGTTGGCAATCCTCTACTCCTCACAGGCCCCATGAATCGCTCATCGATCACCGCAACTAGCATGGCCGAATCCTCCTCCCCAACAGCACACCGCAAGCACTATCTCCCGCTTGAATCCAATCCCGAAGTATTCACGCGGCTTATCCACGAACTCGGCGTCTCGCAGGACCTCATCTTCCAAGATGTCTACTCGCTCGACGACCCTGATCTGCTTGCCTTTATCCCTAGACCGGCATTGGCGCTGGTCCTCGTTTTCCCTACTATATCGGATAACTTCACGAAGCAGAAGGCCGCTTCTGAGGCAAAAAGGGAGGTGTATGAAGGTAAAGGTGAGGGCGAGGACGTAGTGTGGTTCAAGCAGACGATCGGTAATGCGTGTGGGCTGTATGCGATTCTGCATGCGATTTCGAATGGGGAGGCACGCACTTCACTTTGTACGTTCTCTTCCATGAAACCAAAACCCGAAACTAACACGACACACTTTCGTCATCACTCCAGCACCCGACACCCTGTTCGGCCGCCTCCTAGCCCAATGCACCCCCCTCCCGCCCCTAGAGCGTGCCCTCGCGCTCGAAAACTCCTCCGACCTCGAGCGCGCACACCACGCCGCAGCTACGCAAGGCGACTCTGCCGTGCCCCAAAGCGCAGAGGACGACGTGGACTTCCACTACGTGTGCTTCGTCAAGTCACACAAGAACGGACACCTGTATGAGATGGATGGGGACACGAAGGGGCCGATTGACCGCGGGCTGGTGTTGAAGGAGGGGGAGGACGTGTTGAGTGGGCCTGGGCTGGAGGTGATTAGGGAGTATATTAAAAGAGAAGGAGATGGGAATTTGAACTTTGGTCTTATGGCGCTTGTGTATGGGGGTGAGGATTGAGGTAGGTGTGGATGCTCAGTTCAGTATTGTGCGTCTTTATATTCTAAACCCGTGTACTATCTACCGTGCATATCATACATCGTTTCTGCGACAGTGCTCAGTACAGACCCGATGAAAATTCATAACCACCACAAACACATCAAGTAGAAGCACACTATATATACAACACGGGTATTACATCCAACCACAAGTATAGCAGCTTTACAACAGCAACGACAGTTACAACAAAAGCAGTTACAACCAATTGTCCATCCAAAATTCCAACCAGTATACACACGGCCAGCACCCTCCAGTCAATCATACAACAACCGCCAGTCCACCATCATGAACCATCCGACCGCACAACATCGGCCGCGCCATCCCATTCTCAAACATATACTTGTGGCCGGCACCAACTTCCCTCAACAACTTCCAAAATCCAAGGGCATCCATCACATATCTACAGACCCCTTACACAAACGTGAACCCCTTCAGCCTCGAATAATCCACTAGATTCTTGAGCTGCTCGAGGGTGAGGAAGATGAGGATCGTCGTCGGCTGCAGACGCGACCACGCGGGGAGCCAGCCCTTGAACATGAACATGGGGCCTTCGGTCTTGAGGGAGGAGCGGATGACGGACATTGTTGACTATGTAGGAGTGGCATTTATCAGAAGAGTGAGAAGGGAGGTGAGGTATTGAGGGACGTACGTTCGACCCTGGCCCCGAGGCGTTCATGATTCGGCTCTATTCACATAAACCACATCAGCACACCGCTCCTTCACACCTTTACACAGAAAAAGAACGTACTTTCAGTACATCAGCGGGTGAACACACAGTCGTCGCCACCGTTCCCTATATTCCCGCGCGAACTCATCAGCAGCCATAAGAGAAAGAGGCACGGGAGGAAGGAACGCACAGCGGCAAAGCTCGCCGTGAAATGGCACAGGATGTTGTCCTCGAAGTAGGCGGTCTTGAGGAGTTCAGATTTGAAGAAGTCGTATCTGGGTGTAGCGATTCGTCAGTAATGCCTTCAAGACATCAGAGCTGGGGAGCTCCTAGAAAGAGTGATCGGGGAAGGATGGAATGAATGGTGGGGTGAGGACGAAGGATGGCCGGGGAGAGCGAAACGTTTAGCAGGGATAGGACCAGGGATTGGACCAAAGAACGATTGGAAAGGGAAGGCATATAAAAGGTAACTTACGAGGCGAGCTGACTGGCATTCATCAGAATCGCACGGAACACATTGGGCCCAGCGCCGCGCGCGAGGGAGGAAGCGCCTTCTTCGCGGACCATCTAGGGTTAGGGTTGAGTCAGCAAACGTGAATGGCGCGTAGTAGTATTAAGAGGAGAGAGGAGCGGAGAAAATTGGGTGAATAGGTGAATCGAGAGCGGGGGCGGAAGCCGACAAGTGAGCCATGTGCCGGCGTGGGCTTAATCACTCATGATGGGCGGTATGCATCGACGCGGCTCGAGAAAGTGATCTGGGCTCGACAGAAGACATCTACGGCATGGGCTCGACAAACAACATGCTCGTTGCACCGACGTGGGCTCGTGGAAACAGCACAAGCTCGACAAAGCAGCATGGGATTGCTGCACCGAGGTGGGTTCGAGAAGCCAACGTATGTTCGATAACTCGATACATGCTCTGAACCGACGCAGGCTATGCGCCGACAGAGACGCCCTGCACCAACATATGCTCGACCCACCGACGGGGACTCATACTTCGATGTGGGCTCCAGAGCCCAATGTGGGCCACGGTACACCGACGTGGATCCGAAGCACCAAACGTAGACTTGAGAAACTAATGCAGGCTGGACGCAAGAGACCAAGGCCCGGGAGGACTCCGTAGACCAGCCAATGTGCGCTGCCGCAGTGAGATAGAATCGGTGCACCGGGGCGGGTCACTACCGGAATAGGCATGATGCACCGACGCCGCGTCTGGGTGTGCGCTCAGTGTACGAAACATGCTGGATGCACTGCTGTGGGCTCAAATTGATGTCGGCGAGATGCACGGGCACGGGAATCGACGTATCGATGACCGCTCGGTACAAAGAGGTAGGCTCGATATATCACCGTGGGCGCGTTGCATCGTTGTGGGCTCCTTGCATCAGCAGAGGGAAATGCACGGCGTGGGCTCAAGAAGACCGTAGCTCAATTGGTTGTATGGTCGTGCACCGATATGCCTCTATGCGCCAACGCAGGTCCGAAAAACTGATGTGGGCGCGATATACAACGCGGCTCGGGGTATGGGTGTGTTCTCGTGCCATAACGAACTGACACAGGCTTGAGAAACCGACGTAAGCTGGAATCACCAGGGAGACTCATATACTAGCGTCGCCTCTGCACCGGCATGCGCTTGAGTTCCAACGCAGCAAACTCGAAGCACTGATGTGGGCTGCATGCACCGATGTGGGCGGCTACATGCACCAGTGTAGGGCATTTGCAGCGAACTCGTCGTGCGTTCGACGAACCACCAAAATCCCAATACACCTGCATCGGCTCACAGGGCCGACATCACCTCGAAGCTCTCTCCAAGTGGGCACACGACCACCCCAGCACCAATCACGCGCTTCTAATTCGTCTAACCCATAAACGACACCAGATAAGATCTCCAGCCTAGATAAGATGGGGCACAACAGGGGAGCCCCACCCCGAGATACCGACACCCCAGAACCGAGATAACCGCAGACAAGAGAAGAACACGAAAGATCACACTCACCCTGAACAGCGCATCAAAGCAATGCTTGTAATTGAACCGCTTCTCCGGCGGCTTCGCAAAGTCGCCCTGTAGACGGACCATGACGATCTCTGTGCAGATTATATATTAGTCGCACGGAACACCATTGTGTGAATGAACAGCGAACGTGCGGCGTACCTCCGGGGTTTCCCACCAGGCCAGCAATGCCCCCGGCTAGAATACAACATGCGTGAGATGCAGAAGACGGAGGAGAAGGAAGAAGATGGACGCACCCATACTCCCCGCTGCAGCCAGCTTCCACGCCGGCGCGTCCTTCCCGGCCCCGAGGAATTTCTTGCTCTCGTCGTATGCCCAGAAGCGGCACAGCGAGTAGCTCATCTGGCGCATCCATGTGCCGGTGATGCCGTCGAACAGGCCTCGTGCGCCTAGGGTCCAATCCAATTAGCATTCTGAGAAGGAACGGGAGGGAGGAAGGGATGGGGCACCTGCGGTTCTAACAGTCTTCTTTATACTCTCTATCATGCGTTTATCGCCGGAGGCTTGTAGGCGGACTTTAGTCAGATCTAGAGGACTGCATTGCGGATCTTGTCAGACAACGTAGGGGATCATCAGGAAGGTCGGAACGTACTGGGTAATAGATGCAGCTATTGTAGCGGCGACACCTGCATAACACCCGGAAAGGTCAGCTAGGGATAAGAGAGGAGGGGAAGGGACGCACCTCCGAGCCAGAATGGGTACGGCTGCTTCTTGGGCGGGATCGCGGTGATTGGTGCGGACATGGTGAACGGTGAGTGGGGGGAACGGCGTGTGAAGGGGGGTTAGGCAGGGAGGGAGTCAGGATTAGGAAAGCCTGAAGGAAGGGGCGTCAGGAAGCCTGCAAGAAGTAAGCAGGGAAGGGACGAGGAGGGGAGGGAAGGGAAGGCAGTGACGCCGGGCTTATAAATGGACAGTCGTGGCGGATCGTGTGCTTGCACGTATGTAGCAGCGAGATGGATTCGAAGTCGAAGCAGGAGCGGGAACACCTTGCGTGCGTGTGGGGACCTTCGCGCGGGATCCGATGTAAGACCTGGCTCGTCGCGAGGGACGGACGTCAAGCTCGCAAGCTCGTAATATAGCACCTATCGGCGTAAACCTCCGAAGCGCCTTTAGTGAGAGCGAAGCAGGGCATGTTATTCCAGGCGCCGCCGCACCTCCGTCCATTGCAGGAGCTGAGTCTGAGGAGGGGGCAGGTGATCCAGCGCGTGCCAGTGTGTGACGTGCGCGTGACCTTGGGTGTAGCTCGCTTAGCTACAGCGTGCGCTTGTCCTTTTCTGCTCCTGCTGTATTCACTGGCAGACACATCTACCCATGACATACGAAGGACTACCCACGACTTCTATCCAAAAACAATATCTCGACACCTCCATCCATCCATCTATCACGTACGTCCCGGAATCTCCCCTTGTCCTCCTCCCTCTCCTGCTTTCCGCTCCCGAGTCCCGTTCCTTCCGTATCACCCCGAGGAGCAGAAGGCCAGATACAGTGGGAACAGCCCATCGATGGGAGGCTTTATCCTTCCTGCACTGTGAATAGCATACGTACGTGGGTATGTGAAACTTTGTATGTATGTGCTGGGATGAGGAAGGCGGGCCGTGTGAGCCGGTGGGTGGGCTGCAGGAGAGCGAGAGTGTGAATACTACAAGAGCTTATCCCTGCGGAAAGCGTGTCCCAGAATACTGACGGCTACGTGGTGCTAGCGATATTCCCGCCAGCTGAAGTGTTGATGGTTCGCATCGCCGCCAATTGTCGAATGTTACTTCTATCCTAGCACCAGCGAGCAGCAGAAAAGCCTCAGTACAACCCAGCATCAGTGGCAGCGCGCCCGTCAGTGGTGCGATGTATCACAGATAACGTTTGAAGTTCCTCATATAGAGAAATTCTTCGCTCACCCTACAGCGAAAGATACTCACGAAGGACTAGTCATCGATTTCATCTGCACCAACAGCAGAACGCCCTCTGGTTCCACAGAGCCTATGAAACGGAGAAGTCTCGGAGCCAGAGCTCGACCGGACGAGGGGGGTGACGTGCACCAACAGCAGCACGCCCTCAGCCAAATGCTCCCTGCATTGGCTCAGGCAAGCGGAGAAGGACTAAAACAAGCTCACTCCCAGCTGGGGTGGGATTCCAACCTGTAAAGGGACTTCAAGACGCCCGCTCTAACCGCCTCGACACGCACACGTGTTCTTCTGCCTTCGACGCGTCACGGTCCTAAGGCTAACCTGGTCACCTTGAAGAATCGGCGCGTCCAAGGACTGACGGAGTGGTGGTGATTCTCGACGTGGCTATGATGTACAGCGGGCAGTAGAAAAGCCCCCATAACCCCGAGTCGCCTTCGAACGAGCGCCATTGGGCGCCAGCGCGAGATGACCCAGTTCAGAAAAAAACCCATCTCTCTGAATCAGAGGGTGGCCACCCAAAAATAATTTCGACTAAGAGCTACGCAGACAATTTACAAAACACAACTCTGCTAACACCCCATCCATAATGCCCAGCTATCGCCCCTCCTGATCATTCTAATCGCAAAAGATCCCATAGCTCTGGTAAGTAGCGGTGCTAGTGAAAATGCAAGTTCCCGTGGTATCGGTATCCAGCCTCTGGATTACGCCACCAGCCTGGTTATTCTCGGGGTATAAGCTGACATGGCAGTTGCCAGCAGCCCTGGTTACGACGATGGAGGCTTGCTTCGGGGTGAAGTTGCCTTTGCAAGGATTACCAGGGGATGGGGAGCAGGAGATGGTAGTACCACTTCCACATGCTGTGACAGCAAAGAAGTCAGCATTTCGTTAATTGCTATGCCAGTAGTAAGAGGACACCGGCTTACCTACGCCCAGTGGAGCGACGTTGAAAGCAACGGGTCTGCCCTGGCGGGTGACAAGCTCTTGTATTTCACCTCCAGCAATGGAGGCTGCCATTACTTGGTTGGTAAAGATGCAGATAGCAAGAGAGGCGACGCTGATAAACTTCATCTTGGGGACTTTCTGGTGCTGATTGACTCTGCTTGAAAGATGGGTTATTCTGCTTGAAAGGTAGGCCATTTTATACCTTAAGAGACTCTTCAAAAACTTCCTTGGCGATAGCACTGGCAGCACTCAGCAACTTCTTGGTCTTGTCACCAGTAATGCCAAGGGACGTTGTGCGCTCCGATATTGTTGGACTTACATCCGGCACGCCCTTGAAGAAGTTTTTTTGGGCCAACTAACATTGGTATCAACTGTCTTGGCAAGCATTCTCTCAGTAGTTAGATTCTGTAGCTATCTAGAATATTGTAGAATACTTGTATAGTAGCATATAAGGACCTCTATAGGAAGCCTAACCTACAATCAAGTTCAGCTATTTTACCACTGCACACCCTCGGTTCACAATAGAAACCATCAACCGAGCAGCATTGTTGGAAATATTACGAGCTTTGCCGTGTATCCCGGAATGGAAGTAAGAAATGTGCGGCGCAGTACATTGCCCAGCTTAATTCGAGTACATACAGCTCTAGTAAGATTAGTTATTTGGTTATTGTAGTTTCAATAGCTAGTGTACAAATCTTCACTGTAAGTAGGGCATGGAAATAACTAGAATTTATGAAATCACTACATTTTATTTACCATAACTAGAGTGGATCACTACCTAAAAAATGTATAGGTATGCTCAGGGTATTAAAAATCTCTGACTCCGAGAGCCTCAAAAAGGTGGCCCAGGTGACACCACCACAATGCCAAGAGAATGGGATACTGGTAATCCATTCTCTTGGCATTCCTGATTTCTGTGTCCATGTCTGGCAAAATGCCAACGGTGAGCGAAGCATTGTCAAGTAATGTATCAGAAAGGGTTACTTTAATATTTACTGAGCCATTCCTTGTATTTTCGAGTTCTTGATGAGTAGCTTTGGCGAGAGACTGTTTGCTGGCCTCCAGTGATATTGTAGTGGAACGAGAACAAGATGGGATGATCCTTTGCTTTTCTCTTTTCTCGACCAATTGGACGGAGCTCATCGCACCCAAAGACGTGGTCGAGGTGCTTAGACCACGAACCACTTCCCAAAACAGGGCAAGCATAAGTTGCCCTGAAATCAGGGAGGCCGAGAAGACAGGACTGGAAGATCATCGAGTATAGCTATTCAAGTACGAGATGGGAGCAGCACCGACTCTAGTTATTGTGATTGAAAACTAGTTTTTTGAGCCAACAGTAGTTGTTTAATGATAACTAAATAACCAATCATACTAAAGTTGTAGTGCCTCTCTCAATTTGTATATTTGTTTGATATTTATACTCAGTATTGTTTCACCTATTTACTTATAAATAACTTAGTTGACTGTTTGTAACTTTGCTCCTTTACGCCCTTATAATATTTTTTGGGACGTTATTTTAATAAGCATGATGCCGCTGAACTATGGTGCATGTTTGGGTACGACCCTAGCGTGTCAGGTGCTTTCTGGGATGGGATGCCGCTCGATTAATTTTTCAACAACAATCTTGTTCAGTGGGATTGCAACCTGTAAAGGACTGAAGGATGCCGCTCTAACCACTTCGATGCACACATGTGTCCTATAAACCACCTCTCACCTCGACGTGTCACGATCGTAAGGCTAACCTGTTCACCTTGAAGAAACAGCACATCCAAAGACTGACGGAGTGATGGTGATTCTCGGCATGGCCATGATGTACGTAGGACTGCACACCATACCGTATACGGCATACGGCCGTATAATTACGGTCATCACATGGCTACATTTTAACCGTATACCGTACCATATAGTTCTTTTTCTAGGCTCTCGACAGATGGGACGGTGGAAAGTACGGCCGTAAACGGCATATTACGGAATTACGGCAAGTTTACACGGCGGAAAAAAAGACAAATGCAGCACATCCAAGGACTGACGGAGTGATGGCAGTTCTCGGTATGGCCATGATGTACGGCGAGCAGCAGAAAAACCTCATAACCCCGAGTCGCCTTCTGGACCAGGATAGTCCAGATGCAACACACATAGTGGTGTCAAAGTTCGGTTCTGAACTTCGGTTCGAACCTGAACGCTTGTGAACTGAACGGCAAGTTCGGTTCAAGGTTCGGGCACATGAGGAGAACTGAACGTAGGGTCCGGTTCTCCGTTCTTGTAAGTGAGAAATACTGAGAACGCGTCTGAACGCGTTCGAACGCATCGAAAAAAGTAATTATTTCTCTTTAAAACTTGTAGCAATGCTTTTACCCATCGCCCCCCAAGTGGCTGTATGCGCTCCCTTAACCGCCGATTATCACCGGGTGGTGGACATTGCTGAGTTCAAAAATGATGTACACTTGACAACGCGCAATGATTGCTTTACCGGATGCTCGACCAACCTCCTATG